>CM062810.1:503596515-503874015 GCA_031772625.1 Pinus tabuliformis | reverse complement strand
CAGATATTATTATCAATTTGTAGAATTTACTGTTGTAATCTTAACTTTTATCATCGACTCTCTTTGAAGAGTGATAGCTGTAACTTTGCCATATATGATTAATATATAACTCAGTTGCTGTTCCATTATCTGATCCTGGAGTAAACACAACAGTGCTTCCCTGGTGGCTAAGGGCCCGGCCCTGGTGGATCCACTTGCTTCTTGTATCACTATTTTACAATTACAGTTGTGTGTGGTTTGATTTCCTTTGCATTTCCTTAATTCTATTTATTCGGTAGTCTAATGTTTTTAAACATTTCACTAAATTGCTTTGTTGTATCGAAATCGTAATTGGATAGCAAGATTATTATTCACAACTTAAAATGTCATGTTGTTCATTCTAAAAAAATATTGCACTGTCTAATTTGGATTCTGCTATTCATTTACAATTGCGATTGCTTTTCATTTAACTACGATTCACTTACAATTGCGATTGCTGTTCATTTAGTTACCGTTCAAGTATAACTGCAATTGCCATTCCTTTATACCTATGGTTAATGTCCATTATGCTAGAATAAGATTACTGATTCAATTACTCTATAGTCGCTGTGTGTTTACACTTAATTAGGTTTGTTGTTCCTTTATTAGTTAAAGATTGTTGTTCAATTCATTTCTATAGATTAAGCTTTGTTGTTCGACCTTTTCAATAGATTTAGTTGTTGTTCCTTTTCTGCTAATCGAATTGTTATTTCCAGTATTTGCTTTAGTGTGGATAGAAAGATCTACAACTGTAACGAACATTGACTATTGCTGTCTAAGTTCTCAGATTGGAGATCTTGTTTGTGCTTGATTTTCATTTACATCAGTTTACAGGGGAAGGAGTTATCATTACTGAATCCACGACTGATGGTTGCTAAATAAATGATTTAGTTACAGAACATTTAAGTTTCTTGCCATTACAATTAAATTTTGTTTCCAGTGTTCATTTACTTCTGCAAGCACTATACTGCAAGCATTGCTCTTGAACAAGTGACCACCTCAGACTGAGTACACTCTTGAGATAAAAAATCGTGCCTGGATTGATAATTAATGTATGATAAATAGGGGTTAAAGGACACCTTTTATCACTCAACATTTTGGCGCCGTTGCCGGGGAGAGTGTAGCCATTTGTTTCTTTTGAAAAGAGAGTAGTGTGAGTACCTGCTAGGAAAGAGTTGGGTTTTAAAATTGAAAGGTAAGACCCTGCGTACGGAACATGTAACAGCCTTGCTCCCCCGCCTGCTTTCGTGCAGATTTGTTGATTATTTTGGGTAGAAATAAGTATTTGATTTGTGTGCATAACTAAGCAGAAAAAGCCTAAAAAGAATCCAAAACCACTACCCAAACCTGATAAAGCTAAGGGACCGGTGACCCTTGGCTGATCGACCTTTATAGACGATATTATTAAAAAAGTTGAATCTCAGCTGTCAGTAGGCCCTCGAAAAGTTGCTTCTAGACAACCTACTAGCTCCCTTCGGGCTACAGAATCACCATCTGTAGCCTTTGCTGAGGTGCACAACCAAACAAAGGAGCAAGATTTTCAAGAAATTGAGAATTCTAGCCGAAAATCATTACAAGAAGGGAACTTTAGTAATCTCTTTGAAGGAGGAGGAGAAACAGGGGAAACAAAAGAACCAAGATCTCCTCTTGGAATAGTTCAGCCACTAAGCAGCCCAGATAAGGGGAGTGCTATCAAAATCATCTAGAACAAAGCTGAAGAACCTGAAGAGTTAAGGTCCCCCTAGACATTAGTTCAGTCAGGAGATATCATCATCCCAGACCAAGGAAGTGTTGTTAAGGCCATTCCTACTCCTTCTAGTCAGCCTAGGAATAACCCCCTAGAAATCCCAGAAGGATATTAGCACATATTTGATCAAATGGCCCAGAACCAGCAAACACCTCAAACCTCCACACTGTAATATCCCATTATAGATACTGTTGTTAATGCATCTACAAAGTCCATTCCTCTCTAGCATATTCCTACATTCAATGGCCTAACATTGGAAGATCGAGACACATTTTGTTTGAATTCAATGTATTATGCCGGGGGTATGACTATACCACTGATCCCCAAAAGCTAAAATTATTTCCCTCCACATTAAAAGGAGCAGTCTTACGATGGTTTATGGGGTTAGGTGGATGTTGGATAGGTAAATCCCCTCTGCGGACAGAGGTGATCCCACTAGCCTAAAACAGAACTAGCCACAATCAAACCACGCTGCTACGCAAGTTCCTAGTTATGCATCATAGGTGAATTAAGAAGACCAACCTGGAGTCCAACGCTATGATTGAAGCAGAGTTGATATTCCCGCTCCCTTGCTCCCGCAGATCATAAACGAACACCTGCACATGCAAAGGAAGGGATAGATACCAACATAAAATCTACCAAAGCACAACTATATTTTAGTCAGAAAGGAAATAAATCAACACATCACCATAATAGACAATGGGATTGGAACTATAATAGCAGTCGCTCATTAATTAATAATAAACAAGAAAAGTTACAACCATGGTTCTGACGTTGAACCTCTCCTGGCTGGGCGAGTAACTATATGTGTCTTGCAATGCATCTCCTCTCCGGCAGCATAACCTCTCTAGCATTCACTAGCATTCCTCCAAGAACTCAAGAACTCAACATCTAGCACTCCATGACTAATGACTCTCACTCTAACTCTAGCTTGTCAAATGCATAAGGACAAGCTTATATAGATGAAGAAGGGAGGAGGATACGATGAACCGGGACACCTATTGTGGATTAACATTATCCCCAAAAGCCATTAAAGATGGAGATAGGATAGAGCTCGACATAAGACTGATTTTTTATCCTCAAAAAGCTCCATGTAATGAAGGAAACAACAGTCGGACGTGCGTTAAGGCAAAAAGCATGACCAAACTTAGTTGGCGCGACTGCTGCTCTAAGATAGGGCGCCAATAATCGCGCCCTCTTTTGAGGATCTCCATGATTGGCGCGGGTAAGATACTGTGGACATGCGCCAATGGAAAAAGAGCACTTTTCAGGGATAATTTGTAGAAGGTGTCTTCAGGGAACATGAAGTACATACTCAGGGGAACATAATGCAAGTGTTTTTAGACTTTGTCACTTCTTATAACTCCTGGGATGAGTCCTCCAAGGTACGACAAGAGGAGTAACAGGGATGGTGACAAATTACTGTGTAATAGATGCCCCCTAAAGCATGAAGTCCGAGAGGTGGAGAGGGGTGAAATGCTTTACAAGAACACATAAGAACACACATATAGAGCTGCCGCCGAGGATTCGTATCAAGAGACATGACTGATAGTTCAATTACATGATGTACGTGGTATGGTCGCAGCCATCCATAAGAGAGTACATAAATAATCTAGATCCATAGTATGGACGCAGCCATCTGGTTAGGATCAATGAATTGACTCAGGTATGGTCGCAGCCATCCAGTGAATGAGTCAAGTATCAAGAATCACGCCTGGATTACAACAGACACAATCCAGGGTCTTGCGCTCCATCTCGACCCGAACAAGAGTACAAGTTCAAGCATGTGAATATATGAGTTGAAGTCGAACATGCATGAACATCGTCTGATTACCAGTCAATAGTGGAAACTGTTAACAGACGCGAGAGGTACCACCAATAATGGCAATGGCCCTCAAGGTACTATAGGTACAATCTACGGCGTGTGAATGAATGATCTGAAGTCGAACACCCGTAGAATTATTCGATCGGAGGCCAATGATGAAAACCTCACGTCAAACACGAAGAACCTGCCATTGAGGCATGCAGGCTCCAAGGCACCGGAAGGGAGTCTCTAGATCAACTTCCCGGATAATGAGCTGAAGTCGACAGGAAGTGACCTTGATCGAAGGTGGGCCATAATGTTTCCCACATCATCGACACGAGACAGAGAGATAATGTTGTGAATCAAGATTGTACGAACTATCAGAAGGAGGTTGTTTCTTTGAAGAGGTCAACTTCTCTTGAACATATCGGCGGCACATTAATGGAATTGGCAGTATTTGACATCAATGTATCAAAGGTCATGATGACGAGGCAATGAGTGGATGAGAGGTCAAATAGGGTACCCAAGTCCATGGAAGCAAGTGAAAAAAAATATGAGATGAGATATCCCCACCCTGGACACGAAAGCAAAAAAAGTGCCATGTTCAAGAGCGACATACTGCCGACACGATAATAATTATGGTTCAAATTTTTTTTTTCCCCCGCCATTCCTGGCGAGTACCCCAGTTATTTTTAACAAGCTTGATGGGGATAGCATATGCTTGTGGTGTGACAAAATCCGATGTCATCAAGTTTTAACGAGTCTGACAAAGGAAGAACTCGGCGTCTTTTCATGTTTAGAGAGTTTGAAAAGACAGCAGAAAAGAAAACTCTAGGGGTGTCCTTTTTCGTAAAGTTGTGTCTCTCGGGCCCGAAAAAGTATAAAATAATACCCGAAAGAACCGCCCGATCATTACGATCGAGGAGTACTTTTCATAATTAGTGATTTCGACCTGAAAAAGTAGAAAAGCGGTCAAAGCCACGTCGTTTCGGAACCATTAACGAGTTTGAAACGACAAAAACCCGGTAATCTTTTTATGTTTTAACAGTCGACAAAAAGAACTTAAAACGACCGCCCCTTATTAACGAGTCAAGAGGAGCGACTCGGCAATCTTTTCATCTTTAAATGGTCAGAAAAGAGCTGAAAGCGGACCTCCATTTTTATTCTCTTTAACGAGTCAAAAAGGAAAAATACTCGGCAATCTTTTCATATTTTACGAGTCAGAAACGAGCGTAAAGGCGACTCGTCCTGAAGGAACGAGTGGTATAAAGGGTAGCAACTGGTTCCGGTAATGGTGGAACTTGCTCGAAACATGTAAAGGTCAAGAGGCTGGCTAATAAAACCACTCATCGCTGCGGTTCCTCAGGAAAGGATAAACAACCAGGTGAAAGCATATGATCGGCCAAAGAGATGGTGGCGATGGAATGAAACAACCAAGGCTCATCTAGCAGAATTTAGAAGATAAAAGGCAATCACGGGATGTGAATCAGGTATGGGTTCATTTTTACACAAGCTTGAACCATGGAGAACTTTGCTTGGGTTCGGTTTCATGTTTACACAAGCTTGAAACGAAAAACTATGCTTGCTATAAATTTTCATGCCCCCAGCATGATAATGCAAATCGAGGTACATGCCCCCCAAGCTTCATGGCATTCAACGAGGTGGATGGAATGAAGGTTCACTTTCGAGATCTTGGAAAGACTCGACTTGGATTTTACGAGATCTTAATCAAAAGACTCGATTTGGAAAGGAGGAGATGTTTCATTTTTTAATGAGGTTGACACAGTAAAAGAACTATCCTCATAACCCTTATTTCATTTTTTAATGAGCTTGACACAAGATCAGGAACTATGCTCAGCTAGACCTAGTTTCATTTTTTAAGGAGCTTGACATAGGAAAACGAACTATGCTCCGCCACCTAATTTCATTTTTTAAGGAGCTTGACACAGGAAAACGAACTGTGCTCCGCCCGAACTTCATCATAATGAACAGGAAGTCGGGGCTTCCAAGAGTGCCACTCCTGATGGAAGGGAAACATCTTGGAAGTCAGGGCCCAATGCTCCCAGGACACTATGCACGACGGCGGCATCGCTGGATACAGGCACGGGATAGGTGGCCACGTAGTTGATCTGTGGTGGGGCAGATGCAACTGGTGGATGAACACCAGGAGGGGATGACCACTGCGCAGGGGGGACCTGTGGACGAACGAACGATAATTGATCGATAGTCACAATTCTTCCATCGTGTGGAAAGCAAATCACACGGAAAAGTGAAGAAATAAGGGCCCCCATGGCATAAACATAGTCACGACCAAGGAGAAGATTGAAATCTAAAGCACCTTGGGTCACCGATACGTCTATATAGACGGTCTTGCCTCCCAAAGTAATAGGGAACTTTGGAAGGATCCCTAATGGTTGGCTAGTCCCTCCGTCAAAAGCAGTCAGATTCGATGCTACGGGCACAAGCTGTGGGGAACCCAAAGCTTGCCAAGTAGTGGCAGACATAAGACTAACAGATGCACCCTCATCCAAAACAGTGCCAGGTATTGCCTTGTTATAGGCGTGTACCGTGACCCAAAAAGGCACATGAGATGGGAGGCGGAAGGTAGTCAAACGTCTCCAGTCGAAGGAAGCGACTGAACTACTTGGTGGGGGAATCGTATGATTGCCCCCCTGCTCGGAAGAGAGCGCAGTAGGACTCTCAGATGTAGGGGTATTTCCAGATGTAGGAGAATCTGAGGAGACGAGAAGAACATGAGAATGAGGCTCTTCCGAAATAGAGTGGTCGGCGGGTGGTGAACTCGAGTCGACACTCTTTCTGACCAATGGTTGGTCTGGAATAGGCTTGGCAGAGCCAGATTCAGGAAGAGGAGGCTGGACAAGAGAGGAATCTTGGTTGATTTCTTTGTCAGCAGGGGAACGTTCTGCAATTGCAGAGAGACGTTGATAACCAGTGGGAAGTTGGGTTGAGGGAGCTGTAAGACTTTCCAATACAATAGAGGCTCTATCCATGAATGGACAAAGGTGAAGGGGATGATTGCCTTCACAAAGTCTACAAGGGATTCGAATCTTCCCTTTTCCCTTACCATTTCCAGGTGATAAGGTAACATCGCCATGATCTCCAGAGGACGATGCAGGGCGGTCCGGATCGTGAGACCATACTTCTAAAACCCTGGGAATGCCAGGACAATCACGGAGAAGGTGGTCTTCCTTGCACAACTTACAAGGAAATTTGACCTTCCGCGGAGGAGCACAAGGTGGCTCGACTTGGGTTATACCTTTAACCTCTGGTTTAGGGGTCTTCTTCTTCTTTTTCTTCTTAGCCACCTGGTTACTTAAATCCAGAGGTTCACCAGGCGAAGTAGAAGATGAGGACGCAGCAGTAGGCAAAGAACCAAAGGAAGAGGGAGGCTGAGTAGGGTCAGCCACCATTTGAGTTTTTTGAGTGTGCTGTGAAGGAAAGGGTTCTTTAAGCACCGCAGGAGTCCCGGGAGTGCCTTTCAACAAACGACTAACTTCGGACCGCCTGGGGCAGTCCTTTGTATAGTGATCCTCATCACAGATAAGACAAGGATACTTGGGTTTGCGTTTGGCACCATCCTCAGGCGGAGGGTTAGGGGCTTCCTGCTTGGGTTGATCTGGCTTATTCTTCGGTTTCCCTTTCTTCTTTGCTTTCGAGGCTTTGTTTGCCCTATTGGATTGGACGTCATTGACCTCGGAAGTAACATTCGAAGTGGGTATTACCTGGGAGGTTGGTTCATTCGGAGCAGAATTTATCACACTCGAGACCACCGAGTTTGAAAACAACCATACGGGCAAACCGATGGTTAACCCATGCAAAGACAAAGTTGCGATATACTGAACACCGACATTTCCAACAGAAGGAAATGGACTAGGGTTTCCATCAGGGGGAACACCTTGGCCGGTGGACTCAGGGAAGGATGCCATTGAGCGAAAAAGAATCCTACTCAAGCTAACGCAAACAAAATCTATTTGGGAAATGTTATCGTGGCCAATAAATTTTAAGACACTGAACTTGAACTTGACCTTTTCACTTTTTAAGAGTCGAGAAAAGGACGAAAAGATGACTCTAGTCTCCTTCGAATATTTAATGAGCACGAAGCGACAAGACGCTCACAGGCACCTTTTCGTTTAAGGAGTCCGAAAAGGATCAAAAGTGACTGCTCTGGAGACTCTAGGTAAAAGGTTTACCAAACAATCCGTAAAACTGCTTATACACCTCGGCAATCAGATGAAAACCAAGGACTTCCCGTACTGCAGTCAATCTTCCCGAATGCTGTGTTCAGTGCATTACGGCTTGTAAGGTGGCAGACTCGGCTTCCTATGGATAAAGGATGATAGCCTAATGGGGTCTCCCGTATATACGCGACGGTACGTGGGAGCTCAGTTCGTATTGGCACCTATCGTTTCACCGTGGAGGAATCACCCAACCACTCGACGATAAACTACCAGTTTTAAAGACGCCGGAACACGTCTCTAACCTAGACCTCTAGAGTATTTGTGTTATGTTCCAATGCGTTGTTATGTTCATTGAGTTTATTTTAAAGTTTATCTTCAATTATGTTTCAGTTTTTTGGTCCTACCGCATGTGATATCTCAATTTCTTAAATGCGAACTATATGCCAAAACTATATCATTTGATTCGATGAATTCTATCTAGAGGAGGGTTGAGATCTTTACACAAACGAAATGAAGACTCAACAAACAACAAAGATCCTAATGCAGCTAATAACAAGAAATAAAAGTTTTTTCTTTTTCTTTTTAAAAGCGACAAATAACAATAAATGCTAACTAATATAATGCAAAAAGCTCTAGTTTTTTGATTTTTAAGATGGCATAATGCATGTAAACAAACCTCAAGAGATATCCACGAGTACAAACACAATTCACTCAATGGACACAGAACCAATTCAGAAACATGAAAATGAACTATGCAAGCAAGGAAAAACACAAAGACTTTCAATGAACCATGTGATCCAAATTCAAATGAAGTCAAGCAAAATTCAACAAGCTAGAAGTGAATCGCTCGAAGCATAGAAGACCAAGCTTTAACAAACACCAAACATATGCAAAAGAGTATCCAAAAAGTTGACTGGGTCAAGAGAAGACCGAAACAGAAACTGGCAAACAACCAAAGTATGCAAATGTAATCTATGCACACTTTTCATTCATATCCTGAAAATGAGAACTCTAATTATGCAAGTGTGATCTATGCAAGAGAATTCTCAAACACACGATGGTTCTAATGTAATCTAAGAACCAATCAAGTGCAAACCAAGAAAAACGGGTGAGAGTTCCAAAGATCATAAACTAAAAACACTCAAAGGTGATTAACACTCATACGCAATTAACACTGATCGAGACAAACCTCCAAGTAATGATCAAAGGAAATCAAATTAAGAATTTTCCAGAAAAAGACTCAAAACCAGCCAAAAAGGACTCTGATACAGTCAGATGATTGAACAAAACAGGAAACCCAGGCTTGAGAGGCTGTAAACAAGCAAATGAACAAGTTCACAGGGTTGGCGCGACTGTCAGGAAGAAAACTGCGCTAATTGATTATTGGCGCGAGCTGTACACTGGCCACTGGCGCCAATTGGCGCGACTGTCATATAAAAAACCGCGCCAACAGAGTTTGCTGGCTTAAAAAATAAATAAAGCAACCCAGGGTCGGGTCGACCGTACTCAGATGGATCAAACAGCAAATAACAATCTCAGAACTGACCCAGAAAGCTCATTCACTCAAACAGGCAAGAGAAAATTAACATGCAAGACAAACTCCGAATAGCTTCTCCCCAGTGGAGTCGCCAAATTGTTGGTGAGGTAAATCCCCTCTGCGGACAGAGGCGATCCCACTAGCCTAAAACAGAACTAGCCACAATCAAGCCACGCTGCTACGCAAGTTCCTAGTTATGCATCATAGGTGAATTAAGAAGACCAACCTGGAGTCCAACGCTATGATTGAAGCAGAGTTGATATTCCCGCTCCCTTGCTCCAGCAGATCATAAATGAACACCTGCACATGCAAAGGAAGGGACAGATACCAACATAAAATCTACCAAAGCACAACTATATTTCAGTCAGAAAGGAAATAAATCAACACATCACCATAATAGACAATGGGATTGGAACTATAATAGCAGTCACTCATTAATTAATAATAAACAGGAAAAGTTACAACCATGGTTCTGACGTTGAACCTCTCCTGGATGGGCGAGTAACTATATGTGTCTTGCAATGCATCTTCTCTCCGGCAACATAACCTCTCTAGCATTCACTAGCATTCCTCCAAGAACTCAAGAACTCAACATCTAGCACTCCATGACTAATGACTCTCACTCTAACTCTAGCTTGTCAAATGCATAAGGACAAGCTTATATAGATGAAGAAGGGAGGAGGATACGATGAACCGGGACACCTATTGTGGATTAACATTATCCCCAAAAGCCATTAAAGATGGAGATAGGATAGAGCTCGACATAAGACTAATTTTTTATCCTAAAAAAGCTCCATGTAATGAAGGAAACAACAGTCAGACGTGCGTTAAGGCAAAAAGCATGACCAAACTTAGTTGGCGTGACTGCTGCTCTAAGATAGGGCGCCAATAATCGCACCCTCTTTTGAGGATCTCCATGATTGGCGCGGGTAAGATACTGTGGACATGCACCAATGGGAAAAGAGCACTTTTCAGGGATAATCTGTAGAAGGTGTCTTCAGGGAACATGAAGTACATACTCAGGGGAACATAATGCAAGTGTTTTTAGACTTTGTCACTTCTTATAACTCCCGGGATGAGTCCTCCAAGGTACGACAAGAGGAGTAACAGGGATGGTGACAAATTACTGTGTAACAGTGGAGATGTTACAAACAACTGGGATCAAATGAGAGGTGCTTTTCTAAAGAAATATCAGGATTATTGCAGGTCTAGAGAATTAAAGGATGAAATATTTCAAATGGCAGCTAGACCTAATGAAAAATTCGAGGAATATGTAGAACGCTTCCAATACAATCTTTAGAGATCTCCTTATGCATCATTACCCTTACCTGACAATGTGTTAAAAATGACATTAATTAAAGGGATGAAGGAAAAATAGGTTGAAACACTAAATATTATGGGAAAATGTGACATCTATCAAGAAAATTTTGCTGACATTATTGATTTGTGTATCAGGAGTTCGAGAGGCAGTACAAGGCTAAAACCAGTGGAACGTGACATGCTCACAAGGGACAACAAGATCTTCGGTGGAGGAGTAACCTGCGCAGAAATCGGGAATTTATTGGAGAATTTCAAAACTGATATATTGGGGACTCTGACAACGCAACTCAATATTATGCAAGCTAAACAAAAACAAGTAGAAGCAGAGCAAAACCTGGCAATATTCTGCCCTAGATGCAGAAAGAAACACAACCATAAAGAGTGCCCACTGGATGTAGTTCAAGTCTGCGCTATTTGTACAAAAGATCACTCCACAGAGAACTGCCCCTCACTCCTGGGTTTGAACAGTGTACAAAGAAGTGGAAGAAGAATCAGAACCAGTGTACCTACTCAATCAGTGCCATCAATGGCAGCCACGACAACCAGGTATGCCCTCCGATCCATCTTCTTCTTTCCAACCTCTGCAATATCATGCTCAACAATATAATACAATGTGGAAAAATCAGCCACCCTTTCCAAGTTGGTCACAACAACCATTTCCCTCATCACCGTGGCTAAATAAAACAAGCCAAACTAATTGGCCAAAATTTCCCTACTGTCCACCATGTTGGCAAAACAATGCATACCCAACATAATGGTCCCCTTCCACTTTGCAGAGTCAAGCCTGGTGGTCAAACAAGCAAAGACCGATGAATTAGCCAGCTAGAACCATCCCTCTCCCTCAACCCACACTGCCAGCGCCATATACACTACAACAAAACCCCCAGTCCAACTTAAGATCGCAACTCCTAGCCTAACCCAACCCAAACCCTAATAATAGACCGGTTCAATCTGTTCAAATAATCGAAACACCAGAACTAGAAACCGATGTAAGGGAGTGCAACGACCTTCAATTAAGGTTTGGGCGCATAATAGAAACTGAGGGAGATAAAAATGCTCAAGTTGAAAATTTGTTACCTGTAGAGCAACCACTACAAGAAAAGGATGTGGTCAGACAACAAACTCACAATTAAGCAACCACTTCTTCTTCCCATTCCTAGAATGATTAATCATACCACGCCCTATAGAACATCATGACTTTGATATTCTGGGAGAACTAAGAAATTTGTGTATAAAAATCCCACTCCTCCAAGCTATCCAAGATATCCCAATATATGCAAAAACCATCAAAAAGTTATGTATAAGAAAGCCAAAGAGGAGAATAACAACTAACCCAACCGTCCAAGTAGTTGGCACCCTATCTGATCTATTATCAGGAAGAGAAGCATTTGTCAAATATGAAGACCCAGGGAATCCTATAGATGTTGAGCACTGGGGAAGGTATGTTATTATAATTTATTTTGTCATCTTTTCTTTAAAACTCATAACCTCTTTACATCATGAACTAGGTAGATAATAAGAAATTATGATAAAATCTGGAAGATTTGTATGTAACGTGAAATAACTAATAATTACCCTTTTCTTATGCAGAAAAAGGAGAAAACGGAAGATTTCCGTCCCAAGGGAAAAGACAAGACAAAGTTAACTGTTGTCCCTTTGATAGGGAACTGCATGCAAACAAGGCGATCCAAATTGGAGTGTATTAGCCAGGAAAAGGAAAAGGAGATACCAAATCAGTGCAAGAGAACAAGAGGATAACTGAGAGCTAATAGTTTGGCGAATCCCTCAGGATCCTTTGATCCTGAGGGATCACTATCTTAACGATTTTTTGTATCATTGATATCTCCGCTCGGCTGTTATAAGAAGGGGCAGCACTGCTAGCCTGGGGGGGATGAACTGTTGTTGTTTTTATGAAATTCTCCTTTGTATTTGAAACTTTGATCATCGACTCTCGTTGAAGAGCGATCCACTGTAACTCTGTTTTGATGCTTTAATATATAAATCTGGTTGTCGTTCCATCTTTGATTCTGGAGTAATCTCAAGCAGTGTATCCCTGGAGGCTAAGGGCCCGACCCTGGTGGAACACTTGCTCCTGTACCATTATTTCCAATTCGTGTGTGGTTTGATCTTCTCCATTAGCTCTGTTCAGTAATCTGATATGCCTCGTTGTTTTACATAACGGTTCTATTATATTTCATTGATACTTGACTAAGTAATGTTATTCTCTGTAACAGGAATGCTGTGTTGTTCATTCTGACTTTATATCACATTGTTGTTCCTTTAACCATTGATATAACATTGCTGTTCCTTATAGATTTCCATTGCTGTTCGATTACAGAGTAACCATGCTGTACATTCATAAATCGGTATTACTGTATTTATCTATGGTTCATATTTGAATGTGATTGTTGTTCATTTGGGATTGTTGTTCCATTGCGAATCACAATTGCTGCTCTTTATAACTGTGATTTATACTTGTTGTATCGAAGCCAGATTACTGTTCCTTTCAATATTAAGCGTGTCGTGTGTAATAATTGACCTGGTTTGTTGTGCATTTATTCAAGTTGCTGTTCCATATTTCATTTCTGTTAGTTTGCCATTCTGTTTCCGTTTGTGGTCCAATTCATCTTTAAAGTAAGGATTGTTACTTAATTCCTGTAGGATACAATTACTGTTGCATTCATTTCTGTAGGTTAAGGTTTTGCTGTTCAATCTTGTTCATAAGAATAGTTGTTGTTCCATTTCCTGTCATTTGAATTATCATTGCTTTGGTGTGCAGAACGATCTGAGACTGTAGTGAACATTGACATATATTGTCTAGTTCCCAGATTGATGATCTTTTCCTTGATCGCCTTTTAATTGCATCAGTTTACAGAGGGAGGAGTTACCATTACTGTACCCTTGACTGATAAATTTCTATAGCTTTCTGAGTGCATGATTTGAGTTTTAAGTTTCTTTTCTGTAAGTAGATCTTATTCCAAGCATCCATTTACTCTTGTATTTAGAGCACTATACTACTAGCATTACTCTGACAAATGACCACCTCAAACTGAGTACACTCTTTGAGATAAAAAATCGTTCTTGGATTGACAATTAATGTAGGGTAAATAGAGGTGAAAAAGACCCTTTTTACTGCTCGACAATAGTGATGGTGCAAATCAATGGACAAACCTTTTCAAATTCCCTTGTTGATTTAGGGGTTACAATTAATATTTTAACAACCACCACTTGTCAAAAACTTGGCATTACATCAGTAGAACCAACCTCCACCTTATTGGAACTAGCTGACCGATCAGTAGTTAGGCCAGAAGGTACACTACACAATGTAATGGTATCCGTAGATTCTTGGGAATACCTTGCCAACTTTCTGATAATCAACCCCAAAAACCGACTCGATGGACACCCTTTAATCTTAGGTAGACCTTGGCTTGTGACTGCTAATGCTTACATTGGCTGCCAACAAGGCAGTATGACTATAACTAGAGGGAGTAATATCAAGAATCTAGCTCTATACCCTCCAGCCCAACCAAGTTTAACAATAATGAAAACTAACAAACAACCTGTATCATACCTCACAGAAAACATTAGGTCCCCATTAACCATAGAAGATGCCCTCGATTTTAAAGACCAAATAGAGGATGACGTTATTAACAACTTCATTAACCAATCCAAATCTAGATCCCATGTACAATGTCACATGATAGAGGCAACATTTGATAATGAACTAGAAGAAGATCCTCTCAAAGACACTCATGATCAATCAATACCCACTACCTCTGTTTCAAACAAAAAAATCTATAGATATTGAGCCAGGAAAAACCTTGAACATTAACAAAAACCTGAATCCTGAACAAGAAGAAAAGCTGGTCCAAATACTGAGAAAATATAACGAAGCTTTTGCATGGGATTATCTGAATATGAAGGGAATTGATCCCCAGCTGTGTATGTACCAAATTTATACAGAAAAGGATTCTAGACCTATTCACCAACCCTAATGGAGACTCAACCCTCACCTGAAAGATATTGTGAAAGCTGAGTTACAAAAACTTTTAGATGTAAACTTTATTTATCCAATCTCTGATAGCAAGTGGGTCTCTCCACTAGTAGTGGTGCTAAAGAAGAATGGAAAATGGAGGATTTGTGTAGATTACAGAGAATTAAACAAAGCAACCCAGAAAGACCACTTTCCCCTTCCATTCATTGATCAGGTATTAGACACATTAGCAGGGAACATTTGCTTACAGAGTCCTACTCTTTGGCCTATGTAATGCCCTTGCCACATTTCAGAGGGCCATCCTTAGCATCTTTTCAGATTTAATAAATGAAGGGCTCGAAGTATATATGGATGATTTCACACCATATGGAGATGATTTTGAGCCAGCACTAGACACATTGGGAAAGGTGCTGCAACGATGTATTGCCACCAGGCTATGCTTGAGCCATGAAAAGTGCTATATGATGACGACCGAAGGGCTCATCCTAGGTCATTATATCTCAACTGTTGGAATACAGGTAGATCCGACCAGAATTCAAATAATTTTGTTAATACCTACTCCTACCACACAGACAGAGGTACGCAGTTTTCTAGGATTTTCTGGTTATTATAGGAGATTCATAGAGCATTTTTCTCAAATAGTTGCACCTTTATACACACTAACAGGGAATGTTGATTTTATTTGGACAGATAAATGCGACCATGCTTTTTAGGATCTGAAAAAGCTTGTGTCAATAGCCCCAGTGCTCAGAGGCCCAAATTGGGATATGCCATTTCAAATTTCATCGGATGCTTCAGACACAGCTATTGGAGCAGTCCTTGGGCGGGAAGAAGACAAAAAACCATATGCAATCTATCATATTAGCAAGAATTTGTCTCCTACTGAGCTAAACTATACTGTAACTAAAAAAGAGTTTTTAGCTGTAATACATGCTGTAAATAAATTTAGGCATTATATCACTAGATATCCTGTTGTTTTATATACAGATCACTCTGCCATAAAATACTTAGCAAATAACCTGTTACAAATGGTAGAGTAACAAGATGGTTGATTTTATTGTAGAATTTGACATCACAATAAAAGATCGACCTGGGAAAGAGAATCCGTAGCTAATTTTCTCTCATGAATGCCGAAGTCAACGGATACGGCAGTAGTCAAAGATCAATTTCCAGATGAACATTTGTTTGCTGTTATTGTCAAGATACCCTGGTATGTTGATGTTGCAAATTATTTAGCAGTAGGAAAATTATCAAAGCATCTAACCCCTAATGAACTAAAATAGATTGTGCAACGTAGTACCTGATTTTCTTGGATTGGGGGCTACCTATTTCATACAGGGGCAGATATGCAGATCAGAAGATGCGTTCACGGATACGAAATATTTGACATTCTGAAAGCTTGTCATGACGGACCGTCACAAGGACTGGTCACAAGGTTTTGCAAATAGGTTATTACTGGCCCACAATCCTTAAAGATGCTAAGAAATTTGTTCAAGCCTGTGACAGTTGCCAAAGAGTAGGACGCCTTGGACAGTCCGACGAAATGCCTTTAAACCCACAGTTAGTAATCGAACCATTTTAGCATTGGGCACTCGATTTTGTTGGTTCGATCAACCCATCATCAAATCAGAAAACATATATTCTAGTAGCAACAGAGTATGTTACCAAATGGGTTGAAGTAGAGGCATTTCCAAGAGCTACAAAGGACTTTGTGATTCATTTCCTGTTCCAAATATTTGTGCGATATGGCCTCCCAAGGGACATAATCATGGATGGAGGACCGCAGTTTGCAGGTAATAAAATCGCTGCAACATTAAAAAATTATCACATTCAGCACAAAATTACCACTTCGTATCACCCACAGGAAAATGGCCAAGTAAAGAGCACGAATAAAGTGATAGAGGAAATATTGACAAAAACCATTGCATGAAACATGTGTGATTGGGCTTCAAGATTGCCGGAAGCCTTGTGGGCATACCGAACAACGTGGAGAAATACCACTGGCTATTCACTATATCAGCTAGTATTTGGAAAATAACCCATCTTTCTAATAGAGTTCGAAATACAAACATTAAAAATAGCACAAGAGATCGGTCTAAATTTAAATGAGGCCCAGACTAACAGATTACAACAAATTAATGAGCTAGATGAAATTAGGCTCTTGTCTCTTCAACACACTGCATTAATTCAATAGCAGAGAGAAAAATGGCACGACGCCCTGATCAAAAAGAAAATCTTCCACGAAGGAGATTGGGCACTCCTATATGATTCTAGGTTTCAGGATTTTCCAGGAAAACTTCAAACTCGATGGCTTGGACCATATGAAATACAAAAAGTGCATGACAATGGCACCATTACTTTGACTACTATTGATGGATCTGGACATACCTTTAAAGAAAATGGTCACCGAGTGCGACTGTACCATAAACCGCTTACTCGAGAATCCTTTTACCAGCAACTACGGGAAGATTCTGATATGCAGATTCTTGCTGAGGAAAATAATCCTTCCTCAGCATTGGTTCACTAAATAATCCCATAGTTCTTAAATTTTGTACATAAGTTTTTCTTTTCTGCTTGTATAAACTACTTTTTGTATAGATTTTTGCATTTTTGCATTTTTTGTTTTTTGCTATTCCTTTCTGAAGGAACAACATTTCCGCATTTTTGTTGTTCCTTTCTGAAGGAACAACACTTTCTCATTCTACTGTTCCTTTCCGAAGGAACAACATTTCTGCATTTTTTTTGTTCCTTTCCGAAGGAACAACATTTTCTCATTTTGCTGTTCCTTTTCGGAGGAATATCATTTTCGCATTTGCTATTCCTTTCCAAAGGAACAACACTTTCGCATTTTGTTGTTCCTTTCAGAAGGAATAGTGTTTCCACATTTTCACTGTTCCTTTATGTAGGAAAAACACTTTCACATTTTGCTATTCCTTTCCAAAGGAACAACATTTCTGCATTTTTTTGTTCCTTTCCGAAGGAACAACATTCTCGCCTTTTGCTATTCCTTTCCAAAGGAACAACATTTTCGCCTTTTGCTATTCCTTTCTGAAGGAACAAAATTTCCGCATTTTTGTTGTTCCTTCGGTCGCATTTTGTTGTTCCTTCCTGAAGGAACAACATTTCCTCATTTTTGCTGTTCCTTTCCGAAGGAACAACACTTTCGCATTTTTCTATTCCTTTCCGAAGGAACAATATTTTCGCATTTTTGTTGTTTCTTTCCGAAGGAACAACATTTCCGCATTTTTGCTGCTCCTTTTCGAAGGAACAACACTTTCGAATTTTGTTGTTCCTTTCCGAAGGAACAACATTTCCACATCTTTGCTGTTCCTTTCTGAAGGAACAACAATTTTGTTGGAAATAATACTGAGAGGGGGGGGGGGGTGAATCAGTATTATCTAACTCTTTTAATCAATCTTCCTTATTTGTTCTTTGAATTATTTTTGCATGTCAGTACCATAAAATAATGAGCATGAACAAAGAAAAACAGATAGTCACACCAAAGAACACAAGATGTAAGGTGGAAACCCAATGTGGGTGAAAACCACCTGCTGCAATATGTCTCTATCTTCTTTCAACTTAGAAACTTCTTTTACAATGGTTTTGTACTGGTGCAGTCCTTTACCAGTACGCAGGCTGCAACCTGCAGAGAGCTACAACTCTCTCTCTCTCGTTTTCCAGTCTCTCCTGGAAGGGAGCTACAACCCCCTACTACTTTTCATAAAGCATCAAATGATCATCAAGTACATAAAGGTTACAGTCCACTACAGTTATCAGATCAGCAATAATAGAACTAACCCAGAACACCTTATCAACAGAAAATTTCAGTCAACAGAACTTTTTAATACAGATACGCAGTTTTCCCTTCTGTGGCCTGCGTCGCTACGCAGTTCACCTTCTGCTTTCCTGCGTATACCCGCAGGAATCCTTCTGCCGAACTGCGTGCCCACGCACTGTACCTTGAACCGCGCTGCGTATTATTACTGGAGGGACGCACCCAGAGACATTATCGCACCGCGTACTGTTACTGCAGGGACGCACCCAAAAATACTATCGCGCCGCGTATGGACGCACCTGGAGTCACTATCGCGCTGCACACTTTTACTGCACGGACGCACCTGAACCTTAGTCGCTCTGCGTACCCACGCAGGTCTCCTTCCTCTGCTCTGCGTACCGACGCAGGTCTCCTGTTTCTGCTCTGCGTCCCCACGCAGATCTCCTGTTTCTGCACTGCGTGCCCACGCAGCTCTTCTGTTAAACACCTGCGTCCTTCTGATTAGGGCCGAATAGGCAGTCCACCAGAGTGGCACAGTTGCTCAGATCTGATCATGCGCTCGAGAGATCACCCTTCACAGATTCGCCTTCAACTTCCCTTTCATATAGATCAAGCTTTTAAGACCATAACCCAATGTTTCAGATCTAAAGATATTCAATTGCAAAAGATGCTTAGCCAAGTGATCTCCTTTGCTTTATATAGGCAAGCTCCTCCTCAAATCATGGAACAATACCACGAGCCGACACCATAATAACACAATACCGTTGGCTAGATACCAAGAGTAAAACATAAGAAACCCCCACGTGTGCTTTTCTTTGCCTTGAAATGTGTGCACTGGGGGGACGCACCTCCTGAACGGCTGGCCTGCGTATCTGGACGCGGTCCCTGCATGGTGTACCTGCGGGTATGCACCTTCTGAACTGATTTCCTGCGTACTTCTTAATTTTCAACAAATTGAGAGCCTGCCACGGCAGTTGCCATCAAGTACAACATCTGTAACATATAGCCATACCAGAAACATAATGCCAACAATCTCCCCCTTTGGACTTGATGGCAACCTCACAAACTTCAGCTTCATTCTCCCCCTTTGACATCAAGGGCAAAGGGGTATGCTCCCCCTAAGGACATGCTCCCCCTGAATATGAACCAAATCTGTAACAAAGAACCATAATCCTTCATGAAAGAGATAGATACATATTGCAGCTATTTCCAAGATCTCCTTCTGACCATCCTCCATAATGCCAACAATGCATTATATGCTCCCCCTGAACCTGTACCATCAATCAGAAAAGGTTCAACAATAAGATGATGCATCAACAACCCCCAGCTTTTGCCTGAGGTATTCAAAAGTGTCCCTGGGCAATGGTTTGGTGAGAATATCAGCAACTTGTTCCTTAGAAGGAACATATTCCAACTTGACCTTCTGTTCAAGTACTTGTTCCCGGAGAAAATGGTACTTGATTGGTATGTGCTTGGTTTTTGAATGCATAACCGGATTCTTTGGGATGCTGATTGCACTTGTGTTATCACATAAGATGGGGATAGGTGGTGTACAAGTGATTTGAAAATCTTGCAAAGTCTGCATCATCCAAAGGAGTTGAGTGCAACAAGATGCAGCAACAACATATTCCGCTTTAGCTGTAGACAAGGCAATCGAACTCTGTTTCTTGCTGAACCAAGATACCAGTCTGGAACCCATAAAGAACGCACCACCACTTTTGCTTTTCCTGTCATCCACGCTTCCGGCCCAATCTGCATCTGTATAAATATGAAGTGTAAGATCTGTATCTCTAGGATACCATAAGCCATAATTTTGAGTCCCTTGAAGATATTTGAAAATTCTCTTCACTGCCTGAAGATGAGTCTCCTTCGGATTTGCCTGAAATCTTCCAACTATTCCAACTGCATGCATGATGTCTGGTCGGGTACCTGTCAAATAAAGTAAACTTCCAATCATAGATCTGTACGTTGGTTGATGTACTGCTGCAGATTCATCATTTGCACTGAGGCTACATCCTGTGACCATGGGTGTACATACTGGTTTTGCATCTTCCATACCATATTTCTTCAAAATCTGTTTGAGATACTTGGTTTGAGATAAAAAGATTCCTCCTTCTTTTTGTTGGATTTGCAAACCAAGGAAATATGTCAGTTCTCCTAGCAAGGACATTTCAAATTCTTTCTGCATGACCGAGGCAAAGCTTTGACTCATAGCTTCTTCATTGCTCCCAAAAATAATGTCATCTACATACACAACAAGTATTAGCAATTTGTCATTTTCAACTTTTATATAAAGATTGCTATCTGCCGATCCTTTTGAAAAGCCTTGTTGATGAAGATATTTGTCCAAACGGTAGTACCAAGCCCTTGGAGCTTGTTTGAGACCATAGAGAGCCTTTTTCAATCTGCATACAAGATTTGGATCATTTCCAAGAATGAACCCATCTGGCTGTTCAATGTACACTTCTTCTTCCAAGTCTCCATTCAGAAAGGCTGATTTCACGTCCATTTGAAATACTTTGAAGTTTTGAAAACTTGAGAGAGCAAGGAACATTCAGATGGCCTCAAGTCTTGCAACAGGAGCAAAGGTTTCTTCAAAGTCTATTCCTTCTTGCTGTGCATACCCTTTACACACAAGTCTGGCTTTGTTTCTAATTACTTCTCCATTTTCATTCAATTTGTTTTTGAAGACCCATTTTGTCCCGATAACATTCTTATCTTTTGGTCTAGGAACCAGCTCCCAAGTGTTGTTCTTTTCGATCTGCTCAAGTTCTTCATCCATTGCTTTCACCCAACATTCATCTTTGCATGCCTCTTTCACATTTTGTGGTTCGGTAGAGGAGAGTAATGCCAAATAGCTTGAAGCTTCTGCAACTGTTCTTCTTGTTTGTACACCTGCTTCTTTCTGCTCCATAATCTGAGATTCTGGATGATTCTTCTGAACATATCTGGATGGAGTCTTTTCTTCTATTCTTGTTTGCTCCTCTGGTTCTTCTTGAGGTTCTTCTTCTTCATCATTCTGTCGTTGGGGGTAGCCTTCATCTTCTTCGATGTCTTCATGATGTACTTGTCTAGGAATGTATCCCTTCTCATCAACCACTACATCAATGCTGTCAACAATTCTGCCAAGTCTTTTATTGTAGCATTTGTATGGTTTGCTATGTGGAGAGTAACCAAGAAGAATGCCTTCATCTGCTCTAGGTTCAAGTTTGCCAAGCTGCTCATCCGTATTCTTGATATAGCATTTGCTCCCAAAGATTTTGAAGTGCTTTACCGAAGGAGTCCTACCACTCCAGAGCTCATGAGGAGTTTGAGTGCTGTTCACCCGGACATTTGTTTTGTTGAGAATAACAACCGCAGCATGTGCAGCTTCACCCCAGAAAGTTGCGGGAGTTCCTGACTCATCAAGCATAGCACGAGCCATTTGTTGGACTGTTCTGTTCATCCTTTCCACAACTCCATTTTGCTGAGGAGTTCTTGCTGTAGAGAATTCTCTTCTTATCCCATGTTCTTCACAGAAATCGAAAAATTCATTTGAAGTAAATTCCCCACCTCTATCGGATCTGAGGCACTTAATTTTGTGACCTGATTCATTTTCAACCAAGGCTTTGAAGGATTTGAATTTTTCGAATGCTTCATCCTTGTGCTTCATAAGTCCTAACCAGACAAACCTGGAGAAATCGTCAATGAATAATATCAAGTATTCTTCTCCTCGAGGTGTTCTTTTCCTGAAAGGACCGCATGTATATGTATGTACTAGCTCAAGAGGCATGCTGGCTGATCCTTCTTTCTCTGGAAAGTTAGTTCTGGTTTGTTTTCCAAACTGACATGATTTGCATATGGTGTTGTCAGGAATTTTGATATTTGGAAGATCGCGAACTGCCTGATATTTGCATGCTTTCCTTATTTGTGAAAAGCTTAGATGTCCCAACCTCCGATGCCATAACCAGTGCTCATCATCCTTGCTCAGATAGCATTGTTGTTGTCCTTCTTCAAATATGTACAGATTATTTGGAGTTCTTTTGCCTTTGATCACTGTTTTACCTGTATCAAGATCACAAACAAGACATCCATTTGATCTAAATATAACCTCGGTTCTTTGATCACACATCTGGCTGACACTTAGAAGATTATGCTTCAATCCATCAACATACAAAACATTTCCAGCCTTGACCTTTTCTTTTAATTGAGCAATGCCTTTTCCTTTTATAGTTGCAGGAGTATCATTTCCAAAAGAGACTTTCTTTCCCTTTTCTAGAGTAGAATAAGACTCAAGTTTTTCTTTATCACCTGTCATATGCTTCGAACATCCACTGTCAATGTACCATAGATTTTCCTGTCCCTCTGCATAAAATGCTATCCCACATCTTTCTGTTTGAGGTTCCTTTATTCTCCATGTTTTGGTGCTTGAGGCTTGTTCCTTTTTCTGCTGAAACCTGCTCCTGCATTCAGAGTCTTCATGACCAAAGTTATTGCAAATAGAACATTCAACTTCATTTTCAAGAACCGAAAAGTTGTTATAGGTCCTTTTTGTAATCCCCGTCATACTTCTTTGTTTTTGAGCTTCCCTAGTCATGATCGTTTTATATGCAACACATTGAGCTGCTTTGTGACCAAAGTTATGGCAAGAAAAGCATTGTCCATTGAAGAAACTTCTGCGGTTATCGAATCTACCAGCCAATTGATTGTAATTTCTATTGTCATTTATTCTTGAACCAAATTGAGAAGATTTTACCTGTGGCTGGTTGTAGCTTTTGTTCATCCTTAAGATGGATTGCCCCTGATAGTTTCTGTTTGTAATTTGTCCCTGCTTTACCTGATGATCTTCATTGTGCTTTTGCTCGCTTCTTCTTGCTGCATCAAGATAACTTTTTGAGGTGGATGCTTGAGAATTTTCTCCATTATAGCCCAGACCTGTCTTGTTTAGAGGAGACCGCTGCACATTGATAATCTCATCCAAAGTTTCAGATCCTTTGACAAACTTGAGATTAATAGCTTTTGTTTTCTCAATCTCCTTTCTAAGACCAACAATTTCACCTTCTAATTTTTCAAGATGTTTTTCCTTTTCATCAATTTGAAATTGTAGAGTATCAATGATCATGTTCTTTTCTTCTATACATCTCTTGAGTCTAGTAATTTCATCATAAAGGTTATCCACATCTATAGCATCCATATAATCATCATCTTCAAATGCCATTAACAACTTATATTCATTACCTTGTTCATCTTCATCACTGTTTGATAGACCATCACTATCTTCATGAGTGTAGTAGCTTTTCTTATTTGCATTCTGTTTCTTGTTCCATCTAGCAGGTTCCTTTCCTTTATCCTTATAAGGACATTTTGCAGCATAATGACCTACTCTTCCACAAGCAAAGCATTTAAAAGGTAACTTACCTCTGAACCTTCCAGAACCCCTTTGAAGATTTCTGACAAAATTTGATTCTTCTTCCTCTTCTTCTGGGACGTGGCTTGCTTCATAATAATCTCCTTTGCCTGATGCTTTGAAAGCAGCTTCTCTTCTGTCTGATGGACCTCCTTTTCTCATTTCATAAGCAGTTAGAATTCCATGTAGCTGAGACATAGTAAGAATTCGTAGATTTTCCTTTTCTTCTATTGCAGATACTTTAGATTCAAACTTGGGGGACAATGATCTTAGAACCTTTTCAACCACAATAGCCTCTTTTATTTCTTCACCCAAATTTTTCATACAATTAACAACCTCATCTACCCGAAGAAAATAGTTAGCCACACTTTCATCATTATACATTTTGAGAGTCTCATACTGAATTCTGAGAGTTTGAAGTTTAGCACGCTTTACCTGTTCATCTCCTTCATAGCTCATGACAATCTTGTCCCATATCTCTTTTGCGGATTTATAGTGCATTACCTTCATGAATTCTGATTGAGATATACATCCTAATAGAGTACTGACTGCTTTCGCATTTGTTTCATACTTCTTTTTCTCTGCTGCATCTGTAGGAGTAGCTGAAGGAAAAGCATAGCCTGTCTCTACGATGTCCCAAACTTCTGTACCAAGAGATTGAAGATAGGCAGTAACTCTTACCTTCCAATAATTGAAGTTTGTCCCATCAAAAACCGGTGGCCTGATTGATGCTTCTCTCTCGTAGTTGCTCATGATGAACAATCTACCTTCAAGCGATCAAGCTTCTCTGAAGGACCTGCTCTGATACCAATTGTTGGAAATAATACTGAGAGGGGGGGGGGTGAATCAGTATTATCTAACTCTTTTAATCAATCTTCCTTATTTGTTCTTTGAATTATTTTTGCATGTCAGTACCATAAAATAATGAGCATGAACAAAGAAAAACAGATAGTCACACCAAAGAACACAAGATGTAAGGTGGAAACCCAATGTGGGTGAAAACCACCTGCTGCAATATGTCTCTATCTTCTTTCAACTTAGAAACTTCTTTTACAATGGTTTTGTACTGGTACAGTCCTTTACCAGTACGCAGGCTGCAACCTGCAGAGAGCTACAACTCTCTCTCTCTCGTTTTCCAGTCTCTCCTGGAAGGGAGCTACAACCCCCTACTACTTTTCATAAAGCATCAAATGATCATCAAGTACATAAAGGTTACAGTCCACTACAGTTATCAGATCAGTAATAATAGAACTAACCCAGAACACCTTATCAACAGAAAATTTCAGTCAACAGAACTTTTTAATACAGATACGCAGTTTTCCCTTCTGTGGCCTGCGTCACTACGCAATTCACCTTCTGCTTTCCTGCGTATACCCGCAGGAATCCTTCTGCCGAACTACGTGCCCACGCACTGTACCTTGAACTGCGCTGCGTATTATTACTGGAGGGACGCACCCAGAGACATTATCGCGCCGCGTACTGTTACTGCAGGGACGCACCCAAAAATACTATCGCGCCGTGTACGGACGCACCTGGAGTTACTATCGCGCTGCGTACTTTTACTGCACGGATGCACCTGAACCTTAGTCGCTTTGCGTACCCACGCAGGTCTCCTTCCTCTGCTCTGCGTACCGACGCAGGTCTCCTATTTCTGCTCTGCGTCCCCACGCAGATCTCCTGTTTCTGCACTGCGTGCCCACGCAGCTCTTCTGTTAAACACCTGCGTCCTTCTGATTAGGGCCGAATAGGTAGTCCACCAGAGTGGCACAGTTGCTCAGATCTGATCATGCGCTCGAGAGATCACCCTTCACAGATTCGCCTTCAACTTCCCTTTCATATAGATCAAGCTTTTAAGACCATAACCCAATATTTCAGATCTAAAGATATTCAATTGCAAAAGATGCTTAGCCAAGTGATCTCCTTTGCTTTATATAGGCAAGCTCCTCCTCAAATCATGGAACAATACCACGAGCCGACACCATAATAACACAATACCGTCGGCTAGATACCAAGAGTAAAACATAAGAAACCCCCACGTGTGCTTTTCTCTGCCTTGAAATGTGTGCACTGGGGGGACGCACCTCCTGAATGGTTGGCCTGCGTATCTGGACGCGGTCCCTGCATGGTGTACCTGCGGGTACGCACCTTCTGAACTGATTTCCTACGTACTTCTTAATTTTCAACAAATTGAGAGCCTGCCACGGAAGTTTCCATCAAGTACAACATCTGTAACATATAGCCATACCAGAAACATAATGCCAACAAATTTCGCATTTTTGCTGTTCCTTTCTGAAGGAACAACATTCCCGCATTTTCGTTGTTCCTTTCTGAAGGAACAACATTCCTGCATTTTTGTCGTTCCTCTCCGAAGGAACAACACTTTCGCCAAATTGTTTTGCTGTTCCTTTTAAAGGAACAACCCTCCTTCGCATTTTTTTCTTTCTGTCGTTCTTTCCGAAGGAACAATAGTTTCGATTTCTGATGATCTTGGGTTGTTCCGCCAAAGGATCAGTATTTTATTTCGTGCTTGTTGTTCCTCTTAAGGAACAACAATTTCGAGTGTATTTTTTTCTTTTGTTTGTTGTTCCTCTTAAATGAACCACGGTTTTGCGTGTAGATGTTCTTTTTGTTGTCCCTCTTAAGGAAGAACAACTATTCCATCTAAGAAACAACACTTTTTGAGTGCATTTTTTTCGTGTGTGTGTGTGTTTCTTAAAGAACATCATTTAGAGGATTTTTGTGAATGATGGTTCATTGTTTATGATCCCTTTAAGGCATAGGTATACATTTATGCAAGAACACAAAAACTAGAGGATACTGAAATCAGCAAACCAAAGAAAAATCGTTATCTTTAGAGAAATTGCTTTGTATCGATAAGAAAAAAGAGGAAAGGACACAACTATTTATATCACTTTGTTGTCTTTATTTTCACTAAAACCAATTTGATTGATTATTTTTATCATGATTGGTTCTTCCTTAATTTTCATAATTCTCTTTGATCATTATTATTAAATAAGAATAAGGGCATATTTTCCTCTATTGAGATGTTCAGACTTCTTCCACCATCCCTACTCTTAAGGAGTGTTGAGCCATCCTCTGTATATAAATAGGAAAGTGCTATATAAAAAAAAAGAGAAAAATATATATCTATATGATTACTAACATGATTTGTCAGATGAAGGATAGGGGGTCTCATCAAGAGCCAACCTACCATGATCATAAGGAAGCAGTGAAGTGGCATTCCCACTATGGCCACCACACCAGGGATATGATCCAAGAGGCATATCAGAAAAATAAAAAAATTCCTTGGAACAGGAGGTCTCATCACGAGCCGGCCTACCCACCTTTCACTCCTCACTGGTGAATAGCATTGTGATTCATCTAGTTACCAAGCCAGCATAATGGCCTCCATTCTAACATCACACAACACTTTCCTAGGCATACATAAAGGATTATGGTTCCAAGGGTGAAACAAGCAACTTTGTCAAGGTTATGAACACCTGTGGGCAACAGAGCTCTGCTGATGGTATTGAAGTCATACTTTTCATACACCAATAGTCATTATAAACCCTTTTCTTATATCTTTATCTTGATTTCAAATGAGATTATGTTATATAACCCTTTCGAACCTCTTACACATGAAAAATCGTTTATAAATCAATCATAATGGTTAAAGTGGATAATGAATGCATAAGCATTTTTACTTACATCAGCTGTCCTATCCCCTATTTTTCGCATCATTTCATAGCATTTCCATATCTATTCACAATTTCCATCATAAGCCTCGATTTCAGTAATCCGCTGCTTTTTGTAATCATGTCATGGATATATACGCTGTTCCTTTATTTTACTGTACGACTGCAGTCCAGCACGCTACTCCTTCATTTTCCGGTCGAGGACGACCTATCACATTTCAAGGGGTGCAAGTGACCTCTAGAATACAATAGCATACGTGTCAACTCCTTATTTGGAGGTACTATGACTCCATCAGAACTGGGAAATATCAAGTTTAACGGTATTGATATTTCCCAATATGCACAGCTTGTTGTTCCATTGTCATTTCTGTGTTTTTGCTTTGTAAAAATTAACAGTGTGCTAAGCTTGAACAAAATGGGAGGCAGATCAATACGCAATGAACCACAGGTGTTAATAATTTCCGATGCTGCACACGAAATTCTAGAGAGAGTAGTATGGATTGCCTACCTTAACCAACTATAGCAGTCTCATGAAACGGTAGCCATCAAATTTCTGCAGAATTTGCAGGAAGATCGTTCCATGGTGAGGGGGAGGCAAATAACAGTAATAGATGTGGTAATTGCTGAAGTATCGGGACTACCAGCTGTTGGACCAGTATGGACCCAGAAAAAAGTGAGACTTCGAGACGCCATAGCCATCTTCCAGGACGAAGGACAAAACCTTACTGTCAAAGGAAAAGGAGTCCTGCCTGCAACCTTGGGAGAACCATGGGCAGAATTAGCCAGAATTGTGAAAAGCTACATCACATGCGATGGGAGAAAGGATGTGGTAAGACCACGCCATCTCAAATTATTAGCAGTATTAAAACAAAAATGTGCTATAAATTTGCCCACATATTTAAATTTTTTATTGCATGATGCTGCTCGGAGCATAAGGAAATCTCGTCATACAGAGATGGTAGTAAGTCATCACAGCTTAATTCGGCTAATAGTCAGTTATAGTCTCGCTCAACAATAGATTAGTTGGGAAGAATTGGTATTCTCAATAGATGGGGGATTGGCCTTACCAGCCCTGAAAAGAAAAAGAACCACCAGCACATCAATTAGACTGCAGAAATGCAGACAGTCCGCCAGATTGGGGAGAAGCAGGGGAATGTTGGAAAGTCTCCAAGATAACAGTACCCAACCCTTAGAGATATATGGCTCAGAGGATGAGCAACCCCCACAACTTGAAGGAGGGGAAAACGAAGAAGAAGAATTAGAAGAAAATATGGAAGAGGAACTGGAAGAGGAAACTGAGCACTCCGGTGAGGAAGAAGGGGAGGAAGCAGAGCCACCCAGCGGAAACCCATTACAAAACCCTCTGCAAGAAGACGAATTGGCCCAAATTTTGGCCAATATGGGTGAGTATATCCAGCCCCACAGCCCACTCAACCTCGATATTGAGGTAGGACAATCACAGGAACACTCTGCTCACAGCAAGAGTGCATCTGAGGAGATGAATGACGAAGAAGAAGTAGAAGCAGAAGCCACCCGGGAAATAGTAGATCAAACCAGGGTTACCTCCCCTGAGAAACCTAATCAGGAGGATGAGAACACTAAATAAGTGTTCCAAATATAAAATATGGAAATAAGCGAGGGCGAGGGTACAATTCCCGAGGAAGAAAGCCCAGGCCCAAGGAAAGAAACAACTGTTCCTTCGAAGAAGAAGACGAATGAAATCAAAAGGCTGCGAAAGGAACAAAAAAGGCTACTAAATGTGGTAAAACAACTCAAACAATAAATAAGGGTCCTAAAAATGGAGAGAATCTCAAAAAGAACCCCAAGAACAAAGGATGTAGCCACCTAGATGAAACCCTATAAAATAAAGGCCAAGGGGACTCAAACCGAGCCCATATCCATTAGGGACAGTAAGGAACAGCATGCAGCTGTTACAAACATAGAGGCCCAAATAAAAGACACACTAGTCTATAATAAGGACGTCCAGATAGAGGCATTGTCCTCTAGCGTCACGACCGACCGGATAGTTCATGACAAAGAAACACAGACTGAGGAAACCATATGTCGCAATAAGAAGATCCAGGTAGATCTTCAGCCTAAAAGTGTTTTGATGGACAATGACCCTAGGGTAGTAAAACTCCAAGAGGATCTGGCACAGGCCCAGCAGACTATAGAAAAGCTCACAGAAGAAACTGTTCCTCAGGAGAAATATCAAAAGCTACAGCAGCAAATAAAGAACATCAATGCATCGGAGAACGAGGCCTTCGATAGATGTCAGAAGGTAGAGGAAAAAGTTGAAAAGGTAACCAATAGACTAGACACAGTCATGAGTCAAATGGATACTCTCTGTTCCCTATATACTGATGTTCTAGCATGTAGGGCACCTGCCAAAAATTATGCTTTGTTTTTTATGGAAAGGTATTTAAAGTTAAAAATTAAGGCTGTTAAGGCAGGGGTGCCTATAGAGCTAAAAACTATTGATGATTTTATAAATTGCTGTAAACATTATGGGGTGAAAGTCTAGCGATTGCTATGTGAGTTTTATTTGCATAATTTTGTGTTGGAGGATGAAATGGAACAGAATCCCAGTCCTTTTGTGGGTGATATCCAGCTTCAGGCATTCATCTCTTTTGCTGTTAACCAGTTAAAGTGGCTCAAAGCTTATAACACCTTTCAGAGACAAGTAAACATGTTAGACCTTTGGGTAAGGGGTGAACCGAAAAACCCATTACAACTGTGGGATAAGCATAAAAGCTTAATGAGAAAGAAGGGTGTGATCTAGACATTAGGACCCATTCACAAAGCAGTTGTCCAACAAGGGGTAGAATACTTCCTATCCATCAAAGATCTTGCCATAGCAGCAGCTAAACCCTAATGGAAGAATTCCAATTGGAATGTTCAGGACAGAGCCATTCAATTATGAAAATTTTAAGTTAGCTGCTGATTGCCTGGTTACCTATAGTAACCTCATCTTGAGAGAAGGTCCGTATTGGCTAAGTTGTAGGTTTCGAAGTCCAATTATATGGTATCCTGTAGCAGGGTATAAGGCCCTATATGAATTGCCTGAAGGCCAGACTGGGCGTATTTTTGAAGTTTTAGCTACACATCATGGTTTTAGACCTCTTCATGAAAATCCCTCTCTAGCCTATTCCCTAACTGCCTTGCATGTAAATTACACGGTTTTCATGAGGGCATGAAAAAGGGTAAGCAGGGGGGTGTGTTGAGCGATGGAAAAGGTATGTATTTACCATTTATTTCTTTATCTTTTCCTTTGAATCATAACTCCTTTACATTCTAAGATGGTAATATGTTAAAGAATTATGATAGAATTAAGGAGATTTGTGATTGATACAAAATAACTAATTATTTTCTTTTTCTATACAGAAAGTGAAGGAAATAGAAAATCACTATTCAGGAGGAAAAGACAAAGCAGAAGAAACTGCTATCCCTTCGACAGGAAGCCGTATCCAGACAAGGAGATCAAGATCGGAGCGCATGGTCCAGGAAAAGGAAGAGAAAACGCAACATCAGCACAAGAAGACAAAACGATAAACTGGAGATCAAAGATATAGCGAATCCCTCAAGATCCTTTGATCCTGAGGGATCGCTGCTTCAAGACTTATCTGTACTCTTGATACTTCCACCTGGCCATTATAAAAAGGGACAGTGCTGGTAGCCCAAAGGGCGGATATTATTATCAATTTGTAGAATTTACTGTTGTAATCTTAACTTTTATCATCGACTCTCTTTGAAGAGCAATAGCTATAACTTTTCCGCATATGATTAATATATAACTTAGTTGCTATCCCATTATCTAATCCTGGATTAAACGCAACAGTGCTTCCTTGGTGGCTAAGGGCCCGACCTTGGTGGATCCACTTTCTTCTTGTATCACTATTTTACAATTACAGTTGTGTGTGGTTTGATTTCCTTAATTCGCTTTATTCGGTAATCTTCTGTTTCTAAACATTTCACTGAATTTCTCTGTTGTATCGAAATCGTAATTGGATAGCAAGATTATTATTCACAACTTAAAATGTCATGCTGTTCATTCTGAAACAATATTGCACTGTCTAATTCGGATTCTGCTGTTCATTTACAGTTGCGATTGCTGTTCATTTAACTACGGTTCACTTACAATTGCGATTGCTGTTCATTTAGTTACCGTTCAAGTATAACTGCAATTTCCGTTCCTTTATACCTGTGGTTAATGTCCATTATGCTAGAATAAGATTACTGATTCAATTACTCTATAGTCGCTGTGTGTTTACACTTAATTAGGTTTGCTGTTCCTTTATTAGTTAAAGATTGTTGTTCAATTCATTTATGTATATTAAGCTTTGTTGTTCAACCTTTTCAATAGATTTAGTTGTTGCTCCTTTTCTGCTAATCGAATATTTATTTCCAGTATTTTCTTTAGTGTGGATAGAAAGATCTACAACTGTAACGAACATTGACTATTGCTGTCTAAGTTCTTAGATTGGAGATCTTGTTTGTGCTTGATTTTCATTTACATCAGTTTACAGGGGAAGGAGTTATCATTACTGAATCCACGACTGATGGTTGCTGAATAAACGATTTAGTTACAGAACATTTAAGTTTCTTGCCATTACAATTAGATTTTGTTTCTAGCATTCATTTACTTTTGTAAGCACTATACTGCAAACATTACTCTTGAACAAGTGACCGCCTCAAACTGAGTACACTCTTGAGATAAAAAATCGTGCCTATATTGATAATTAATGTAGGATAAATAAGGGTTGAAATACACCTTTTATCACTCAACATAAGCGATTCACACAATGTTAAAATATAAGTTGATGTGCGCAGGTCCGCTAAGGGCGACCTGCGCACATAGAGGGAGAAAATCAATTTGAAAACCCTTCCCCAAAAAACCTAAATCTACGGTGAAAAGATAAATAAATGGCATGAAAATGAAGAGCTCAAATAGACCATTTACCTGGAGGAGACAACTCGCGATTTCATCCAACGATTTGCCTGGAATCAACTTCGAAAGTTTCTGGTAAAAAATGACTTCTATCACTCTAAATAGGATAAAAACATAAATGGTGAAAACTTTTCACTATTTGGATTTTTTATAAGTTTTTAAGGGTAATTAAAAAATATTTTTTGCCTATTGAATTTTTAAAATCCAATTTTATAATGTTTTCACATTATTTTTTGAGCAGAGATAATTATTTCAAATTTAAGTGTGTAGGTTACAGGGTAATTACGTAAATGAATCATTTTGGTATTGAGTGAATTTTTATCACTTTTTCGAAAAACCATGGAGTTCTCTTTACATGTACCCTTTCAGACTCCTTAAAAATTAAAATATCGTCGAGCACTTGATTATTCGAACTTGTAAAATTAAATGAAACACTGTCTATTCAATATAATTTTACCCCTTTTATGGAATGAACTAGACTATTTACGAAATAGATATACATTGACTAATCATGGTCAATAGAGGTCTTGCCTGCATTATTATCCTTTTTTCTGATTCGAACTTAAACATGAACGCAACAAATTACAAATATAACAGTCAATACAGAGATGCAACAAAAATAACACTTCATTTCATTAATATCAAACACTCAAATAAGCTTATAAACAAAGTGGAAATAAACTAGCTCCGGCGATGGTAACTTATCTCTAAGAAGAGATGTGGCGGCTACATGCCTCTGAAATGTGTTACAATGAGGCTCGAAGGCCTATTTATTATTGAGAAACAATGGAAAACCCTAAACATCCAAAAACATAACCCTAGGAGATGAAGCGCCAAAAACTATGGGCACCATTTGGGTAAATTGGTACATCAATTTCCTGGGGTCGTAACTTTGGCATATGATCTCTGTTTAATGCACACAATACCTCGTTAGAAATATCTATATGAGGAATACAAATTTAAAATGGAAAACACCAAACAAAGAGTCATGTTTGCCCTAGTTCTCCTAAAAAAACATAGTTTAAGGCCTCAAAATGGCTCCCGAAGTTCATGACCTGAAAAACTGCCAAAAATAGCAAAATGTGCTACAATTAAGGAAATTTAAAAACTGAAAGAGATAATGGTTGGGATCCAAGTAGAATAGGAGGGTGGCCACCAAAATCCACCTGGATCGGGCCTCCCCCCTTAGGAAGAAATGGTCCCCATTGCATTGAGTGCCTCCATGAGATGGGGAAACTTCTGTTGAACTTGGTCCCTTGTGAGCCACTTGCCTTGGTGCAGAAGTTGGCCAGCTTTGAAAACCTGATATGGTTGGATCTTCTGCTAGCGATTGTTCTTGATCTGTGCATCCATATCTTGATTAGTTGTGGCCTATTACATGCAGTATGGGTTTAACTCTGTTGGTGTGTGTTGTTCTGCAATGTCTGATATGTCCAGTAATTGTGGGAAGCATGGTCGAAGGCGGTCTATATTGAACACTAGATGCAAGCCAATGAATGGGGGAATGTCGAGCTCAAAATCATTGTCTCCCATAACCTTGGTAATGGTGTAAGGACCATATTGGAGTGGTTTGAGCTTCTGTTGGGCTCCAGTAAGGCATTCTTTCTGTAATTGCAACCAAAATTTGTCGCCCACCTGAAACTTGTGTGGCACTCGATGTTGATCATGTCACTGCTTGTACTTAGCATTTGACTTCTCCAAGACGTTGCGAACCTACTGGTGGATGTGTTGGATGTGTTCAATAAATCTGGTCGCTTTATCAACTTCAAACAATACATGTGTGGATTCTATTTGTGTAGTCGCATGAGGCATGAAAACATCAATGAGACACAATGGTTGAAATCCTAGACCCACTTGAAAGGGACTGCAACCAATCAAGGTATGGAGAGCTCTGTTATAACTGTGTTGTACATAGGGAAGAATATCATCCTAGGTTCGTGGATGCTTGGAGTTGTACATTCGGAGTATGTGTATTATCCTATTGATGACCTCCGTCAGACCATTAGTTTGGGGATGGAAGGAAGTCGACTTGGTGAGTTTGGTGTCCAATAGTGTCCAAAGACTTGACAAAAATGTGCTCAGGAACCTGCTATGCCGATCTGATATAATTTTTTGCGGGATCCCAAAATGTACCCACACTCGTTCAAAGAAGAGTTTAGTAGTGTCCTCTATTGTGATACTCTTCTTGCAGGCCACCAATATAACCATATTAGAAAATATGTCCACGACCAAAAATACACAATCATTACCATGCTTGGTAGAAGGGAGGCCAAACATATAGTCCATGGAGATGGATTCCCATGGCTGGATGGGAGTAGGCAGAGGAGTGTACATGCCTTGCTTCTTGATGGTTGGCTTTGTGATGACATAGGCAGTACAAGATCTGATATATTTCCCAACATCCAGTCAAATTTTTGGCCAAAGTACTTTTGTAGTACAACCAGAGTTTTCTCCACACCAAAGTGTCCTGAGACTCGTCTGCAGTGTGCCTCCCAAATCAACTTGGCATGCTCACTTGACGGAACACAAAGGTGACCCAGGTCACATAATATTGCGTCTTGGAGGTGGAAATCATGAACTTGCTTCCCATATACTAGCATCTGGTATGTGGAGGATAAATCTAGATCATTTTTGTATAGTTGCGGTGATCCAAAGGTTTCATGGCCATAAGAGTTGAGAACAGTAGTCAGTGCTGCAACTGGGGGCCGACTGAGGCAGTTTCCAACACGATTGGTGTTTCCATTTTTGTATTTAATGTTCAAGTGGAATTGTTGCAGATATGTAGACCAATTTTGATGGTGATTGTTATACAGCTTCCCTTGTGTCTGTATAAACTGAAGAGGTCGGTGATTGGTGTCAATGACTGTCTCCATCCTCAGAATGTAATGCTTCCATTTTTGATAAGCTTTCACATTGGAATACATCTCTTTATCATAGGTGGGGTACTTACGAATTGTATCAGAAAGTTTCTCACTATGATAGGCCACTTGATGCCCACGCTGGGTGAGGACTGCACCAATAGCATAGTCATAGGTGTCTATCTCAATTTCAAATCGTTGTTGTAGGTCTAGCAGTGTGAGTATCAGTGCAGAGTAGAGGTAGTGCTTCAACTCAATGAACGCCTTCTGTTGGGACTCAGAACATGAAAACTTTTCTTTCGCCTCGTCCTTAGTAATCTCACTCAAAGGCCAAGTGATATGGGAGAATCCCAACAAGAACCTCCAATAAAAATTTGCAAGGCCCAAAAAGATACTAAGATTTGTTAGAGTAGTTGGGGCTAGCTAATCCCGAATGACTTGGATCTTACTCAGATCCACATGCACGCCACACTCATCTATGATATAACCTAGATATTGGACCTAGCTCATGCCAAAGGTGCATTTCTCCAAGTTGGCATACAGTTTGTGCTGCCGAAGGGTTTGAAGGACCTTTCGAATGTGTTGCAAATGTTCCTCCCAACTCTTGCTAAAGATGAGGATTTCGTCCATATAAAAAACCACAAATGAGTTAGTGAAAGGCCGCAAGATTTCATCCATTAGCCTCATAAAAGTATCAAGGGAATTTGTCAACCCAAAGGGCATAACCAACCAATAAAAAAGGCCTTTGTTGGATTTGAAGGTAGTCTTTCATACATCTATGGGCTCTATTGGAACCTGGTGATAGCCAAAATTCAGATCGATCTTGCTGAAATACTTGCCCCCCTTGAGTTGGTCCAGAAGGTCAAAAATATGTGGGATTGGATACCTGTTCCTAACAGTTATTTTTTTTAGTGCCCGATACTCAATGCAGAGCCTCTAGGTCCCATCCTTCTTCTATACAAGTACAATCGGGCTCCCACAAGGTGAGGAACTTGGTCAGATGTGCCCTTTTTGCAACAACCCCTGGATTTTCCACATGATCTCTTCATTTTCCAGAATGGAGCAAATATATATCTTCCCGGCTTTGAGAGTCAGATCGATCAAATGCTTGACCTGACAGTGCAGGGGTACCCCTGTGGGTGAGAAGAAGACATCCCTGTATTCTTCCATGACCATATCCACCTGCTTCTGCTGTGTGGAGGAACCCTTCCCCAGGGTCATGGATGTGGCTACAATCTTACCCTTACTTTGAGAGAAAATTAGAAAGAAAACAAATTTCCTAGTCTGGGAGATGATCTTACTGCATTTCTTAGTAGAGATCAAAGAGATGGCAGTAGGTGGGGCTACTTCTGGTATCTGGTATAATTTATTACCCAAAGAAATAATAACAGAGCGAGGTCTAGACTCATATACAACATGTCACTTCCACAAGTATAGTTGTCCTAATAATACATCACAAACTTCAAGACAAGTAACATCACATAGTACCTCATCCGTGAAGGACTTGATGTTGTAGGGAAGGCGACATTGCTCGTTGAAACAGAGATATCGTCCTTGGTGTAGCCACCATATGGTGTACAACTGTGGATGTAATGTAGTTAGTAGGCCTAGACGCTTCAATATCTCTGTTGAAATGAGGTTCTTTTGTCTCCCGCTATCGACAATGAACTGCATCGGAGAACCCTTCACCCACATCTATGAGTGGAAGAGGCATTCCCCCTCCTCTGGATCTTCAGGCTCAATCTTCTGGATCTTGGTGGTGGCCATAGTGGCACTAGGATCTACATCAATGATATGCTTCCCTTTTTCATTCCCCTTGTTGCATTCTAACTTAGAGTCGGAACATGTGTATGATTCAAAAGCCTTTAGCTTAGCCACTAGTGACTCCTTGGCCCGACACTCACTTGTGTTGTGAGTGGAGCTCTTATGCAACTCACACCACTTTCCCGTGTCCTTCTTTGTCTTCATGGTGTTGTTCTTTGCCTGCAACTTCGACGTGTTATCCTGGGTTGCCTCACCTTGGATTTTTCCTTTGCTATACGGTTTGGGGCGTCTTTCCCTTACTTTATATTCGCAGATCCGGTCTTGATTTTTTGGTTTAAACTTCCGTTTAATCTTGATAGTGTATCGATATGTTGTGCCAAGTGAGAAGATGTCCAGGAACTCCATCTCATCCTGGATGTACCTGTGTAGACAACTGCAGTACTTGAGTACCAAATTCTGCTCTGAATCCTTAATACCAAACTTCGTGCGAAGGGTATGAAAAACATTGGTAAGCTCCAACACATCTTGGTCCCTTCCTAGTTGTAGCGTGGTCCACTTTATGTATTTATCCTCATAGATCCCAACATGGTAGTACTGCTCCTTGATGGCGTCTTGGAATGAATGTCAAGTGGGTGTGGGTGAAAATAGTGAGGATTTACTTTCATCCTTCTTCTCACAGTAGGTTTCTCGATAGACCTTGACGTGGGGGGGGGGGGGGGTTGGGCCTTTGAGAAGTGCAAAAGTAATATTTTCCTGGATTGAAAAATCATGAACAAAAAAATATCCTTCTAACAAATTTAACCATTTATCTATGGAGTTCGCATCTATCTAACCTTCAAATATGGGGATGTCAAAGTTATCTTGTACCTTGAAGGGTGTGGTGCTTTGAGAGTCGTTGCTGGAAGGAGATGCATCTCCTTTGGGTAATCGTTGAAGGATCTGGGGAAAGTTGTCCATCATCGCGTTCCTCTGTCGCTCGAGGGCTTCTTTGAGAAAGATTTTGCAAGGATTCCCTGCCCCGTAGTCTTTCTTCTCTTTCGCCATGGGAGGCCTTCGAGGTTTGCAAGGTTGGTATTATAAAGGTTTGACCAATTCGAGCCCTAACTCCTTATATCTCGACCTCGATGGGGACATCCAAAGAAAAACTGAGAAAGAGAAAGTTGCTCTGATACCACTGATCCGAACTTAAACATGAATGATTTTTTTTGAAGATATAACCATAAATACAAAGATGTAGCAAAAATAACACTTCATTTCATTAATATCAAACACTAAAATTAGTTTATAAACAGAGTGGAAATAAACTAACTCGGGCGATGGTAGCTTATCTCTGAGAAGAGATGGGGTGGCTACATGCCTCTAAAATGTGTTATAATGAGGCTCGAAGGTCTATTTATTATTTAGAAACAATGGAAAACCCTAAACATCCAAAAACCTAACCCTAGGAGATGAAGCACCAAAATTATGGGCCCCGTTTGGGTAAATTGGTATATCAACTTCCCAGGGTCGTAACTTTGGCATACAATCTCCGTTTGGCGCGCACACTACCTCATTCGAAAGATATATCTGAGGACTACAAATTTTAAATGGAAAATACAAGTTGAATATTTATGTGCACCCTAGTTTTCCCAAAAAATTCCGTTTAGGGCGTCAAAATGGCTCCAGAAGTTCAAGGCTCGAAAAATTGCCAAAAATAGTAAAATGTGCTACAATTAAGGAAATTGAAAAACTGAAAGAGATAGTGGTGGAGGTCCAAGTGGAATAGGAGGGTGGCCATCAAAATACACCTAGACCATTTTCGGGCTTGAGGGACTAAACTTACGAAAAAGAACATTATGGAGTTTACTTATGTTTTTATTCTGACTCCCTAAAACTGAAAAACACCGAGCTTTACTTTCTCTGGGCTGATTAAAATTTTATGGTAAAAGAACTGAACGAGATTCCTTTTCATGTATTTTCAAACTATTTAAACATAAAAATGACATTGAGTTACCCCTTTATTGGACTCATTAAAATTAAATAGTATAAGACTCGTTAAGCATGACAAGACCGAACCACTCCTTCTTAGGGTTTGTTAAAAATACTTCGGAGGACTCATTCGAAGGATGAGCTTACAAGACAAGCATATGTTATCCTCCTCAAGCTTGTAAAAAATAAAGAGGTACTTGCTAGTAATGGTGGGGGAAAAGTGAGAAATAATCTTTGTTTCACATTTGTAAAAGGTAGTATGTTGCTCTTGAACATGACATTCTGTCACTTTCGTGTCCAGGTTGGAAAATCCATTTGCTACTTAGTTGACCATACCTCATTGAAAGTCTTCAGTTGGTTTGGGTTTTATTTTGAGTAAAATGTTGCCAAGTCATCATGTCGTGTCTCTGATATGAATATAAGTTAAACTTCAGTCAAATTACTTTGTCAGTCTTAGCCTTCAGTTGCGTTGACGATCCCTGAGTCAGTCCTGGATTACTCCAAATTGTTGTTCTTCAATACTTTACATGAGTTCCATGTCATAGTCCCTCCTGTGACGGATCAATTCCTATCGACTTCAGCTCATTATCTAGGAGTTTGATATAGAAATCTTCAGTACCTTGAGGCCTGCATGCCTTAATGGTAGGTTTATCGCCTTCGACGACAAGTTTTCATCATTGGCCTTCGATCAAATGATTATATGAGTGTTCGACATCAAATAATAAATTCATACTTCATAGATTGTACTGGAAATACCTTGAGAGCCATTGTAATTATTGATGGTTTCTCTCACGCTTGTTAATGGTTCACATCATTGACCAGTAATTAAATATTAAATATTCATGATTGTAAACATAGATCCATTGATGGTTGCATCCATACTATGTCATTCATTGACATGGATCATTCAGATGTAATTCCGTACTATGATTTAACACATTTATGTTACGAGTATGGGAATTCCTACCTCAACGATGATATTATATTTTGCATTGTAACGTTTGTTTGATTGTTTCAGGTATTCGACTACAGTCTCTAACCCAAACCTTCACATCATAAAGCACTCCAGTCATCAAAATATTTCTTCTGACTTTGCGCTTTAGGGGGTAATCTATTACACATTATTTTGTCGCATTAGGAAAATGACCATCGGTTTGGATCTTTTGATATCCACAAATGTGTCCCGAAACATTCCCTTGCAAAGTTTGAAATTAAATCATCCCAAAGAAAGTGGAATTTTTGGATCCTATGGCAAAAAAGCTTGATTTTGGTTATATTCACAGTTTCCTAGCTAATTTATGCACATACACAGAGAAGACCATTAATGTCTGCACATAAGTACACATTGTCTTCCACTATGACCTACAAACATGACTTGAAGTACGTAAAAATAAAAAGTAAAGTCTAGAAGGATTTTTGGTAGCATCTATCCCAACCAACAAGATTCGAATGAGTGCCTATTCTGTATTGATCCCTCCCATCATGGAGTAACTCCCCTTCCTTTGTGGAACCTTTATCCCACTAATAGTGGATCTCATCCCTTGGAGAATGGATCCAAAAATTCCCATTCTTGGCCTATAAAGCTACTATAGGTATGAGGATTAGGAGAGGATTGTTGGAAGTAGGTTTATGCTGTTGATATTAGGTTGGAAGGCTTTTCTTGTAAGGGAGAGGGTTGGAGATTGTAAAAGGGACTTGCAACATCAAGGTTATGTGGTTGTAAGGCTTTTCTCCAGTTTTATGAATATAAAAGTAATTGTTCTTTCTCAATTAAATCTTCATTGATTTATTTCGTAGGATTCCTTAATTGTTGAGAATGCAACAAGATGATGGAGCTTAGTGGAAAGAAGTCGCCTTTACTAAGTGGGCCCGCACGCTATTTTTGGCGCAAAGTCTATTTTTAGACTATGTCTATTTGCAGACATATGGATCATGGTCTATGAGTTGCGGGATGCTATTTGTGGATGATTGGTCATGTTGGTAAAAATAGATGGACTTCTATTTTTAGACATATGGGCGGTTTCTATTTTTAGACTGCCAGGCTAAAAATAGAACAATTGAAAATTATTGTCTCATAATAATATTTGGACTATAAACATTATCTTATCCTCTTGGAGCACTTCAGTTTGAGCTACAGATGTGGCACATGCAGCTGTCAGAAGGAAATACACTTTCCTTGTGGGTCAGTTGAGCTATTGCATGCAGGGCTTCAGTTAGAACTCATGTGGTTGAGTTTCGGTGGAGTTGATTGTGGAGTTGATGGAGTTGTGTTCAATTTGATTTGGTTGAACTAGTTGTATTTTAGTCTAACTAAAGAATACACTAGTGATGAGTTGTGTGAATTAATTATTAATTAATTCACTAGTTATTAACTCATAAAGCAACTAAATAATACATCAGTTAACTCAGTGCATGTACAGTTCAGTGGAGACAGGTGTTAGAGGTTGAGATTGCTATCAGTTGTGACTATAATTGTGCATGAGATTTGCACATGCATGGATGGAGATTGTCAATGAGGCTTGCGTAGTATAACCAAAGGAATTCGAATTCATAGAGTGATTTGATTCTCTTGCAGGATTGCGCAGTGGAGGCAGGCAAACAGTGGAGGAGATTTGAGGCATTAGATCTGAGCTAGTTTGTGTGTAACAGCTGGAGATAGTACTGAGTACTTGTGAGGAGTATTGTACTATGTATTGTTACATGTTCTCTATCATTATAATATACAGATAGTGTGGGGTTTTCAGCTGTATGCTTTCCCCGGGTTACATACTGTGTTAATGTGTGCATGCGATTGATGTTTCATTGATTTTAATGCTGCTAAATTGATGATCAACGTAGAGGAGATTATGTATTGTGCATGTATTTCGAAATAGTGTATAATTGGGATAATCTATATGAATAAGTGTCACATTATTCAAAATTTTTTACATGGTATCAGAGCTGTTGATCATCAGATCTATTATTCAGAAAGTGTTTACATTTTAATTCTTCAGGCAAAGTCTATAATCGGGCCAGGTAGCCTTTGGATTCATCCTTCCTTTGGAAGGTGAGATATTCGTTAAAAGCCCATACAGTCAATCTCTAGACGAGAAATACTTTGTTCTCATGAATTTTAGATCAGAGGCGGTTGAGTTTTGAGCTGGTGGAATTCGAATTTGCAGCAGTGTTTTCTTGGTGTCAACGTTGCAATGTCTTTCAACGGATTGCGATTAGAGTATGTTCTTGAGGGAAGCTTGAACTATATTGCATGGAAGGACACGATGGAGGCGGTGTTAGATGATAGTGGGCTGAAGGAGTTCATAGAGGTTGAGGTCCCAAAGCCTACTGATGCTGCTGAAGCTGAGGTTTGGCAAAAGAAGACATCAAAGTGTTGAAGGATTCTGTTGGAGGGCGTGAAGGATCACATTGTGTCCAGCCTGCATGGAAAGGCTTCTCCATACTCGATATGGAAAGCATTGACAGATCTATTCCAAAGCAAGAGCGATCATAGGAAGCTAGCGCTCAAGGATAAACTCAGAAACATTAAATGTGAGAAGGGAGACAGTATGTCCAAGTACCTCACGAAGTTCACTCAGTGCAGGGATGAGCTGGGAAGTGTGGGGGTGACTGTCGATGATGAGGACTTGGTGAGCTTGGCTCTCCTTGTTAGGATATTCTGACACATAGGAAATAGTTAAGTACAACTTGGTCTAGTATAGAGTTAGGTAAAGTGTGTTTCTTTACTATGTACATTTTGTAACTTTCAATTCAACGGTCACGATATGTAGTGATCTGACGGTTCATTCTCTCCTCGGTATTACCGACACTTGGTCCGTGGCTTAACACCCGATTGGTCCATGATCTCTATTTAAAGAGCATGGAGGGTCATTTGTAGGTTAACCGTTCATGAGAGAAGCTTATGTAAATTTTCATTATTTTATTAATAAATTGCCTGAAGTGGCCGCCTTGGCTCAGGCCGTGGACTGTTTCCCTCTTTGAGGGTTTTAGCCACGTCAAAAGTACTGGTGTATTGATCTGCGATCTGTTTGTGAGCGGTTTCCTTTGATGTTATGTCTGAGGAACTTACCCTGTAAATTCCTACATGATATCAGAGCTATTTGAGGGCTGCGTCCGTTAGTGATCCAAATCTGAAGCCGGTAGAACTGCATCCGACTACCGTTTCCTATATCTACTGTTTCTGACTGCTTTTGGGCCGAGAGGACTGCTCTGTTGTGTTGGGAGCATCTGTTCCAGTGAGGAACCCTTTCGTTTCAAGCGAAAAGGTTTCCGGTAGCCCTAGCTGCGTCATTTTTAAGATCTGGAGGTATACAGTGTTTATTTGCAGTTTACAGTTATTTTCTCTCTGTTTATTTCGGTTTTCGGTTTATTTACCTTTTTTTACTATCGGATCTATACATTTCATTTCTGCATATGCTCTTTTCCCTGCAACTCTGTGTGATCTGGGCAAATCAGAAACAGAAAGGAAGGATTTTTCTCATGCGTATGCTCTTTTCCGCTGTGCCTTAGTGTGATCTCGGAAAATCAGAAACATTGAGGAAAATATTTATTTTTCGGCTAAAGCTAACTTCGAGCCGCAAGGTTCATTTTTTTTTGTATGTCCGTGTTGGGTTTTGTGTTTTTTGTTTTGTAGGGAAAAAGAGCTTTCTCAAAGCAAGCACGCAACCCAAAGCATCAACCCCTCTGTCTCTCTGTCTCTCTCTCTCTCAAACTTTTTGTATAGCTCACTTGGTGCAAAGCTAATTTATGAGAGTAGAGGTCTTGGGTTCAAGTCTCCATTTTGTGGGGGCGGGTTTTTCATTTCCGCACATTCCCGCACTTCGTTGGCGACTTCATCAAATTTTCTTCAAAAAGCCATAACTTCTTCATCCGGAAGCCGTTTTCAGAACCATTTTTTTTTAAACAACCTAATTTTTCGAGATCTTTCCATTGAAACACTTAGTTTCAACATCTATAGCTTCAATTTTTTTTTTTTAAATGGAAATTCCATGCCAAGTTATTCTTGACAGCACCAACTACTTCCAATGGTGGTCCTACATTGTGGATTTACTTAGAAGTAAAGGTCTTTACAGAATAGCCACAGGCCAAGAGACCAAACCAAAAGATGAAGACAAGGCAACGAAATGGGAAAATAGGCAAGACTAAGCACGTGGGTTGATAGGGATGTCTATTTCTCCAGATCTTAGATTCCATATTGCAGAACTTGATACTCCTGATGAAGCAATGAAACAGATTACTAAAGTCTTTGGAATTAAAAATGAACTTAAAGCCCATCAACTTGAAATGAATTTCTTACATTGGACCCCAATAATTTTTCTTGCATTGAAGATTTTTTGTCCAAGTTCAAGACCCTTAGACTTCTCTTGGAAGGTGTTAAGGTTAAGAAAGAAGATAGTAACCTTATCTACTCCATTCTTACTAAGTTGGGACCAGCCTATTCTGTGTTTGTTTCCACCTTCCATTCTACAAGAGAAGCCTTCATTTCTCAAGGACAAGCCTACAAGTCCCCTTCCTTTGATTCCTTTTGTGATTCTTTAATAAGAGAACAAGAAAAAATCTTACACCTTGGTCTTCTTCATCTTGTAAACTCTTCTAAGAAAGCGTTAGCCGCCCAGCAGCAACCAAATTCAAAGAATCCTAAGAAGTCGTATCTTAAAAGGAATGGTCCTAAACCAAACAAGGGTCCTAAGCAATTTCCGCCTCAAAATGAAAAATCATTTCAACAAAATGATAAGACAAATAAAAACAAATGGAAGAAGACTGATAGACATTGCAACTTTTGTAATCGAGATGGCCACTTAGAATCCAAATGCTTTAAGAAGATGGAAGCCTTGGAAGCAACAATGAAGAAGCATAACATCCATTTGGAGCAATCTTCAACTTCAACTTCATCTTCAGGAATGGCACTTTCTGCATGTGGTTGTCAAGCATCTCAGTCTGGCTATGCACTAAATGTATCTTCTTCTTCTCATTCTCATGAGTGGGTCATTGATTCTGGAGCTTCTTATCACATGGCCAAAAAAAAAGCCATGTTTTCTTCTTTAAATGATTGTAACACCAAAAATATATATGTTGGTGATGACAGATCTCTTAGCGTTGTAGGTACTGGAACTGTTCATCTAGACAATGGTCAGTTTAATGATGTATTATGTGTTCCAACCTTATCCTGCAACCTTCTATCTGCATATTAGATAACCCATTCAGGTGAAGGTAAAATCGTTGAATTTTCACCTCACGATGTTGTAATTAAGGACCTAAGAGATCCTAGACAGATTTTAGCTACTGGCATTGCTGATGATTCTACAAGGTTGTATAAGTTTCACAACTTTGGGTCATCAAATCTTCCCTCAGTATTTGTTGCTCATAATGATGAAATGAGCAAACTTTGGCATGAGTGATTTGGTCACTTAAACTATCGCTCTCTTCAGAATCTATGTAAAGAAAATATGGTGACAGGTCTTCCAATGGTATCTTGCAGAGATGGTGTTTGTTCCGGATGTGTACTCGGAAAACATCATCTGGACAGTTTTGAAAAACGTGCCTCTTGGCACGCCTCAGCCCCTTTACAGCTCGTGCATAGTGATTTATGTGGTCCACTTCTAGTTGCTTCATTCTCTGGCTACAAGTATTTCTTAACTTTCATTGATGATTTCTCCAGACGCACTTGGGTATACTTCTTAAAACTCAAGAGTGAAGTATTTAACATGTTCTTGGCCTTTAAGGCCTTTGTTGAAAAACAATCTGGACATCAAATTCTTAAGCTAAGATCTGATAGTGGCGGAGAATATGTTAAAAACACATTCATCAACTTTTGCACTAAGAATGGAATTCAAATGCAACATACTGTTCCATATACTCCACAACAAAATGGTGTAGCTGAAAGGAAGAATTGCACCTTAAAGGAAATGGCTAATTGTATGCTTCAATCTAAAGGACTTAGTCTTTTTTTCCGGGGAAAATAGAGTTCGTAATTTCTATTAAAAAGAAGATAATAGAGATTACATGGAGTAGATGCCAAAGCATATGCAGTAGTGTGGTAAAAAACCACTTACAATAACCAATACTTCTGGGAAGTATGCAGATACAACCCTCAGACAGGGCCTCCAGAAACAGGGTATGTAAACCCCAACAGGAGTATACCAACCCTTACAAGCTAAGAAACAGGGTATGTATCCCCAACAGGAGTATACGCCTACCCAAAATAGCTAATAAAAACAGTAAAATAAACAAAAGCTCCGAAACCGGGTATGTAAACCCCAACAGGAGTATACACCAACCCAAACAAGCTAATACAAACAGTAAATAAACGATAGCTCCAGTGGGATGTGCAGAAATGATGCAACCAGAGGGAAGAGGCACGAAATGGAGCCATACCCCCATCCCCTCAACTCTCCACCAATAACCCGCAGAAATCCACACATCTATCCAGTGAAGCCAGAAAAGAAACCAACCATAGACAGCCATAGAAGAGCGGCACGAATCGATGCCAGATCCCTCAACACTCTCCAAAGCTGCAATGGTAGGCAAGCAGAGGACCCAAAAAAAGAACCCAGCAACAGCAATGGAGCCCGAACAGGTCCCATTATGAGCTGAGGCGGGTCGGATCGGGGGCAGAGGCGGCTAGGGCAGCCACCTCGCCCCCATGAAGGAAGTCAGGCCCGAAACCCCAGTCCCCACACAGCAACGCAGCACAAAAGTTCAGAGGCCAAAACCCCCCGCTAGAACCGCCAAGTCGGAGGGCTGTTGATGCGCAGAGAAGCTCAAAGAATCAGAGGAAAATAACGCCGCCGCCGCTCAGCACAAAACCCGAGTCACCGTAGAGGAAGTCACCGCAGGTAGCAGGTCCACAAAACCCCGGATCCGCCGAAACCACCAGCTGCAGCAAGCCCCGGCGAAGATCAGGTGATGGTAGCCTGGAGGGCGACCAGATCCCCCACCCGCGGAAGGTCCTGCCGCCGCAGGCTCAGGCAGCAGCCAGAGCCAAGAGAAACCCTAGGTTCGCCGCGCTCCGTCGACAGCTTCCTAAATCTTACCTAAAGGACTTAGTCTTAATTATTGGGCAGAAACAATTAACTGTGCAAATTACATAATAAATCACACTCCTACTAAGGTTTTAAAGAATATCACTCCAGAAGAAGCATGGAGCTCAATCAAACCAGATGTAAGTCACTTTCGTGTTTTTGGAAGTGAAGCATGGGCCCATATTCCAGATGAGAAACATAAAGCTTTAGAACCTAAGAGTGAAAAATGTATTTTTGTTGGATATTCTGAAGATGTCAAAGGATATAGACTTATTCCACTTAAGTCCAAAAATGTTATCATTAGAAGAGATGTAAAGTTTGCTGAAAATATATCGGCCTGTGAGCCTAGTTCGGCGGATGTGCCACCTCTCCCTATCTCTTCTACTTTTGAAAATATTTCTTCTTTAGATGATGAAAGCGAGGATGAAAATCCTCCCCCACCTTCTCAGGATCCTCCTTCAGCTCCTCAGCTTCCAAAATGGGTCCGTGCTACTCGGGATGCAGCAGGTGATCTTGCCGGTGATCCTACAGATCAACGACGTACACGTTCTCAGTTCGAGAGAGCCTCTTCTTTATTGGCTTAAGCTTCAGTGAATTATGATCCTGACACCTTTGTAGAAGCTTCAGGCCATCCAGATTGGGAAGCAGCTATGAATGAAGAATATCATTCATTATTGGCAAATGATACATGTGATCTTGTTCCTCTACCAAAGGGACGAAAACTTGTTAGATGCAAATGGGTTTACAGAACCAAGTATGGACCAGATGGGAAAGTTGATAAACATAAAGCTCGTCTTGTTGCGAAGGGCTTTTCACAAGTTGAAGGCATTGACTATACTGAAACCTTCTCCCCTGTTGCCAAAATGAACTCTATCCACCTTGTTGTTTCCCTTGCTGCCTCTTTCAAATGGGAAGTCCATCAGATGGATGTTAAATCCTCCTTCTTGCATGGGGACTTGCATGAAGAAATCTATACGGAACAACCTATTGGCTTTATACAAACAGACTCCAGCCTTGTATGTCAGCTTAAGAAATCCCTTTATGGTCTCAAGCAAGCTCCTCGAGCTTGATATGCCAAAATGGATAACTTTCTTTTAGAAAATGGCTTTTCTAGGTGTCATTCTAACAATACTGTCTACACCAAGAAAGTGGGAAAGTCTCTTATCATTCTTGTTCTTTATGTTGATGATCTTATCCTGACTGGTAGTGATCCCAACCTTATAAACCATGTGAAGTCTAGCCTTAAAAGGAAGTTTGAAATGACAGACTTAGGAAACTTACATTATTTTCTTGGTCTTCAAGCCTTGCAACCCAAGGAAGGTATTTCCCTTTCCCAATCCAAGTATGCCTGTGATATTCTACGCCATTTTCACATGGAAGACTGTAAGCCAGCCCCTTCTCCCTTTCAGTCTGGAGTCAAACTTTCAGTCACTTGTACTTCTCCTGAAGTTGATGCTACCTTATATCATCAACTTGTAGGAAAAATTTTGTATCTAACCCATACTCGTCTTGACCTTTCCTTTGCTGTTGGCCTTGTTGCTCGGTTTATGCAAAACCCACGTGAAAGTCATTAGAAAGCAGCTAAAATAATACTTTGTTATGTTCGAGGTACAGTTCAGTTTGGGATTCATTACAGTGCCGAAGCATCTCCTCTATTGGTTGGTTTTACTGATTCTGATTGGGCTGGTGACCCTGATGATTGGAAGTCTACTGCAGGTTATGTGTTCACTCTTGGTTCAGGACCTATTACATGGGCTTGCAAGAAACAAGGTGCCATTTCTCTTTCTTCAGCAGAAGCAGAGTATCGTGGTGCCGTAGAAGCTAGTAAGGAAGCCTTGTGGCTTCGTCAGATCCTGTCAGAGTTTGGCTTTCAGCAGCAGCATCCGACTACACTTTGGTGTGATAATCAAAGTGCCATTCAACTATGCAAAGATCCAGTCCAACATCAGCGCAGCAAACACATTGAACTGCACATGCACTTCATCAGAAAGCTCATTCATGACCATGTTCTTGAAGTGCAATATTGTTCAACAGATGATCAAGTTGCAGAGATCTTTACAAAGGCTCTCACAGAGGCGAAGTTCACTAAACTTCGATTTATGGTTGGAGTTCAGGAAGTTGTCACTAAGGGGGGATAGGCTCTAGTGCCTCCTTCCTTCTCATATTGTGTCATATTTGTAAATCCTTCAATCCTATCCCAAGTTGTTCTTAAGGAGGGATGTTAGGATATTCCGACACATAGGAAATAGTTAAGTACAACTTGGTCTAGTATAGAGTTAGGTAAAGTGTGTTTCTTTACTATGTACATTTTGTAACTTACAATCCGACGGTCACGATATGTAGTGATTCGACGGTTCATTCTCTCCTTGGTATTACTAACACTTGATCCGTGGCTTAACACCCGATTGGTCCATGATCTCTATTTAAAGAGCATGGAGGGTCATTTGTAGGTTAACCGTTCATGAGAGAAGCTTATGTAAAATATCATTCTTTTATTAATAAATTGCCTGAAGTGGCCATGTTGGCTCAGGCCGTGGACTGTTTCCCTCTTTGAGGGTTTTAACCATGTCAAAAGTACTGGTGTATTGATCTGCGATCTATTTGTGAGCGGTGTCCTTTGTTGTTCTGTCTGAGGAACTTACCCTGTAAATTCCTACACTCCTTGGTATTTCGAAGAGTTGGCATTCCTATCAGGACTCTGTTAATGGTCGAGAGAAATTTCCAGGATGGGAGAGACTTTGGTCAGATCTTGTGCAGGAGGAGATCAAGCGGAATACCAGGGATGGATCTTCATCAAAGGTACCTGATGAAGAAAATTGCGCTTTGGCTGCCAAAGCAAAGAAGGGGAAGAACAAGAAAGCTTCTCATTCCGGTGCAAAAGGAAAGAAGCAGGACATGTCCAAGGTGAAGTGTTTTCACTGTCACCAGCATGGACACTATGCCACTAATTGTCCGGAGAAGAAGAAGAACAAGCAAGCTGTTAGATCTGCAGCAGGAGAGGCTCTAGCCTCGCAGTTTGAACTTGATTTTTCATTGATCACATGCTTGGTATCAAGTGTGATGGGATTGGTATGGTTCTTGGATAGTGGTGCGTATTTTCACATGACAGGAGATCGAGATTTGTTTTTTGATCTGGAGGAGAAAGATCTTGGAGTGCACATCGAGATGGGCGATGATGGTAGATACAGTGCGACCGGTATCAGTACCATTTCCTTCGAGAGGGAGTCTGGTAAACCCTTCGTATTGAAGGAAGTGATGCATGTTCCAGGATTGAAGAAGAATCTTATCTCTGTGGCAATGTTAGAAGACAAGGGATATGATGTTGTTTTCAGTGAGGGAAAGGCTTTCCTGCGTAGCAAGACAATTGGAGAAACTTGGAAGATAGGGGTTCGAGTCAGGAACCTTTATCAGTTGCATGTAGATGTCTGAGCAACAATGGCATGCAAGGCAGAAGGATTGGTGAGCCGAGATGATGGCGAGCTATGGCACAGGAGATTGGGTCACCTTCACCATGGAGCCTTGAAGATACTGCAGCAGATCACTACTGGGCTTCTTAAAGGCACTCTTGGCGCAGTCAGATCAGTGCAAGGGGTGTACTTTGGGAAAGTTTGTGAAAGCCACCTTTCACGAGATGGATAGTCGCGTCACGATGATCCTTGAGAGAATTCACACAGATGTGTGTGGACCTTTCTCAGTAGCTTCGACAACAAAGCACAGGTATTATGTAATCTTTGTTAATGATTTCTCTTGAAAGTGCTAGATCTTCTTCATGTAGAAGAAGAGCGAGACATACTTAAAGTTCTATGAGTTCAAAGCACTGGTCGAGAAGGAGTCGAGGAAGAAGGTGAAGGCTATTAAGAGCAACAACGGTGGTGAATACATCTCTGGCGAGTTCAAGGATTTCTGTAGCACAGAAGGGATTCGAAGAGAGCTCATAGCTCCCCATAACCCACAACATAACGGGGTTGCTGAGCAGAAGAACAGAACGATCGTGGGTGCTGCACGGGCGATGTTGCATGATCAGGGCCTACCCCTTCACTTGTGGGCGGAAGCATGCAATACTGCAGTATGTGTGCAGAACCGTTGTCCTCACAGGATACTTGGCATGAGTACATCAGAGGAGGCTTATTTTGGTAAGAGACCTGATATTTCTCATTTGAGGATTTTTGGTTCTAACGTTTACATGCATGTGACGAAGGATGCCAGGAAGAAGCTGGAGCCGACCGCAGAGGTTGGGATATTTGTGGGGTACACTGATACGCCCCACAACTATCGTGTGTATTTTCCAGACAGTGGCAATACTGTTGTGTGACGGGATATAAAATTTCAGGAGTAGAAAGCCATGAAGTGTTCGCTTGAGAGGGAGTCACACTTGCATGCAGATGAGGAGCTATTAGTTCCTAAAGATGAGCTTCAGGATGTGGATCAGCGACAGGACGAAGTTCATGGAGTGGAAGAGACCACTCATGTAGTGCCAACCATCAGAGGGAAAAAGCGCTTGACAGAAGCTGAGCGACTGGCTCAAGATGCAGAGAAGGTTGTAAGACCACCTACAACTCAACGTAGACAGAGACAATCACCCGATTGGTACACTGGATACATGGCTCTTATGAGCAAATGTGTTATGACTGAGCCATCCTCTTTCGAGGAAGCTGTGGAGGATCCCACATGGGTAGATTCCATGGTGGAAGAGTATGATTCGATTGTCAGAAATAGTGCATGGGAGATTGTCCCAAGACCGGAAGGGAAATTAGTGGTGGGTTCGAGATGGATCTACAAAGTGAAGCAAGCAGCTGACGGGAGTGTAGAGAAGTACAAGGCAAGATTTTTTGCCCGAGGCTTTTCACAGATAGAGGGGATCAATTATGAGGAGACCTTTGCACCTGTCGCAAGGTATTCTTCCATACAGACGATTCTTTGTCTCTCAGCGCAGATGGGGTGGCACATTCATCAGATGGATGTGAAGATTGCGTTCCTCAACAGAGTCATTGAGGAGGAGGTGTACATAGAACAACCCGAAGGTTTCGAGATCTTCAGCAGCGAGTCGGATGTGTGTAGGCTCAAGAGAGCGCTATATGGGTTGAAACAAGCACCACGTGCTTGGTACACACGGATAGACAGTTATTTCACCAGACTTGGATTCTCCAAGAGTGAGGCGGATCCTAACCTATACCAAATTGTGGTGGAGGGTAAGTTGCTTATCATTGTACTTTATGTAGATGATTTGATTCTAACAGGTGATGAGCTGTTGATACTTTCATGCAAGGATGATCTTGCTAAGGAGTTTGAGATGAAGGACTTGGGCCTCCTTCATTATTTCCTGGGATTGGAAATCTGGCAACGCAGTGACAGACTATTTGTTTCTCAGGGTAAGTATGCTTGGGAGATACTAGAGAAGTTCAACATGCATGGCTGCAAGCCTGTTGATACTCCTCTTCCTGGAGGTTGGAGGAAGGAGGATGCTACTTCAGCGAAAGTAGTGGATGCCACTTTTTATCGATAGTTGGTGGGGTCGCTTATGTATCTAGTCAATACATGACCCGATATATGCTATGCTGTTACCCAGCTTTCACAAGCTATGGTTAAGCCAACCAAGCTCTTTTGGAAGGCAGACAAGCATGTATTGTGTTATCTCAGAGGCACATCGGGATATGGATTGTGGTACAGACAGGAGGATGAGGTGAAGCTATGTGGCTTCACGGATGCAGATTGGGCAGGGAGCCCAACGGGCAGAAAGAGCACATCTGGAGGGGTCTTCAGTATCGGGTCGACAACAGTTTCTTGGTACAGCCGAAAGCAAAGATCCATGGCACTCAGTTCAACAGAGGCCAATTATATGGCAACAAGTTTGGCTGCATGCGAGGCTATATGGATGAGGAAGATCCTGTTCGGGTTGTTCGGTTCTTACTTGGAGCTTACTGTGATTTACTGTGATAACCAGAGTTGCATTAAACTCTCGGCTAATCCAGTATTTCATGATAGATCTAAGCACATTGACATCAGGTACCATCATATCATAGATTGTGTGCATCGGAGAATCATGTTACTTTCATACATTCCAACGGAGGATCGGGATGCTGATATCTTGACGAATGTGCTCACCAAGAGCAAATTCGAATACCACCGAGGCAGGATAGGGGTTGCTGATAATCCATATCTTGTTGAGAGGGAGTGTTGAGAATTCAACAAGATGATGGAGCTTAGTGGAAAGAAGTCGCCTTCACTAAGTGGGCCCGCAGGCTATTTTTGGTGCAAAGTCTATTTTTAGACGTATGGATCATGGTCTATGAGTTGCAGGATGCTATTTGTGGATGATTGGTCATGTTGGTAAAAATAGATGGACTTCTATTTTTAGACATATGGGTGGTTTTTATTTTTAGACTGCCAGACTAAAAATAGAACAGTCGAATATTATTGTCTCATAATAATATTTAGACTATAAACATTATCTTATCCTCTTGGAGCACTTCAGTTTGAGCTACAGATGTAGCACATGCAGCTGTCAAAAGGAAATGCACTTTCCTTGTGGGTCAGTTGAGCTATTGCATGCAGGACTTCAGTTAGAACTCATGTGGTTGAGTTTTGGTGGAGTTGATTGTGGAGTTGATGGAGTTGTGTTCAGTTTGACTTGGTTGAACTAGTTGTATTTTAGTCTAACTAAAGAATACACTAGTGATGAGTTGTGTGAATTAATTATTAATTAATTCACTAGTTATTAACTCATAAAGCAACTAAAGAATACATCGGTTAACTCAGTGCATGTACAGTTCAGTGGAGATAGGTGTTAGAGGTTGAGATTGCTATCAGTTGTGACTATAGTTGTGCATGAGATTTGCACATGCATGGATGGAGATTGTCAATGAGGCTTGCGTAGCATAACCAAGGGAATTCGAATTCACAGAGTGATTTGATTCTCTTGCAAGATTGCGCAGTGGAGGCAGGCAAACAGTGGAGGAGATTTGAGGCATCAGACCTGAGCTAGTTTGTGTGTAACAGGTGGAGATAGTACTGAGTACTTGTCAGGAGTATTGTACTATGTATTGTTACATGTTCTCTATCATTATAATATACAGATAGTGTGGGGTTTTCAGCTGTATGCTTTCCCTGGGTTACATTTGGTGTTAATGTGTGCATGCGATTGATGTTTCATTGATTTTAATGCTGCTAAATTGATGATCAACGTAGAGGAGATTATGTATTGTGCATGTATTCCGCAATAGTGTATAATTGGGATAATCTCTGTGAATAAGTGTCACATTATTCAAAATTTCTACATTAATCACCTACATGGATTTTGGTTGCATATTGATCAGTTTATAATATATAATTGGTTAATTAGTCCATTTATCTCTTTGATTATATGTTGTATGCTTTGATATCTTATTTGTATCTGTCTTTGTAGATCTCTTTCATGATAGTATGGAGAAGCTGTCAGGAGCGATGAGAGGACATGTATAGCATCGATGAGCGAATAGTCGAAAACTTTGAGGGACTTCATCAATCATTTCGTTAAATAAGTAAGAGGCCTCTATCATTCTATTTTATTTCATTCAACCAGAGTATATGGAAAGGTAGAAATTCCTATTTGTTTGTTACTATGGTTCTTTGAAGTCTAGGGAGATCGCTCTTGTATGCAAGAGGGATTCACCCACATAACACCATTATAAAAAGTTGAAAATTGAGTCCATGACTGTAGATAGGTATTATCTTACACGTCAAGGTAGGGAGTACATTGATTAAACAACAAAATACTCTCTTGATGTTGATCAATTAAAAATGATTATTGGTCAACGAAAACTACTAAATACATGGCGTCAAATACAATAATGAAAGAGCTATTGAAGAAGAACCTAATACTCAAGCTTGGATCCTTTTGACATTCTTCTCACCTTGCACTTTACAGGGGGAGAATATCAATGATGATAATCTAGCTTTGAAGTTTGAAGTCCTAAAACGAAATTAAATTAGAATTTGGGAATTCTAGCATGGCAATTGGTCTCCTCAATAAGGTATCTACAAGTCCATCAACTTAAATGAATCTCACTAAATCAACATATTTGGAAGATCTAGTATGGAATCTAAAATCCACTAATCATTTTTCAAATATTCATTAAGATGTCATTCACCAACTAATTGCATCTAAACTTAGAGAGTACTTCAATAATCCTATGTGTTCACTCTTAGTAGAATGGTGATCATATTCATTCACCAATTAGAAAGGGAATGTTTAAACATGGCAGTCATTCACTTCCATAATTTCTACTCTCATTGAAAGCTCATTTTAGATGAACCATTCAACATCCATGTAATTGTTTTTTTCAGGCATATCTTCATTGAATCTCATTTCAAAAGTTCAAAATTGAAGATTGAAGATGATACTAGTTTATACACTAGTTCATGTCTCCTTGCTGGTATAATTATTCATGCTTGTGATTGATGAGGGAAATGTTAAATTGTGAGTCTCAAAACAATCACAATGTCTAAGTCACTCCTTTATGAGTTGTCATTCTTATTCTTGATGACGTGTCATGTGTTGGCATTCTTCAATTTACTAGGTGATTACATCCATGTATTGTAAATTGATATCATGGGATGAATATATTATTGAATATGAATTAAAGCCTTTTTTGACAATTCTTACGTTATGTCTTCTTGCTCCATTTCTTAACAATGGCCAACAAGTCAACACATCTTTTTCATATTGGCATACATTGCTTTCATCCTTGCAATGAATCCAATGGATTTGAAATCTTGAGCTCTATTTTTATTTTTAAAATCTAATTTTTTGTTGTCTATAGAATCTATATTGTGGTTGAATGCTCAAGTTATCGTTGATACACTTAATGTTGAAGTTGGTCACTTGCATCATCTTAAACTTTCACACACACACACACGCACACACACACACACATATGAGTTGCTTGCTTTAAACTGGACGCATTACATTTATCCTAAATACATCAACCATTACAATAGATTCAACTAGTTCTCCACTAATGTCAAGAATTCATTTCCAAAATTCAACAAGTTCTTTGACTATCCTATTTATTAGGGTTTCATATACTGTCAATGGCATGAGGTGGTTGTCATTCTACACTAAATCTAAACTTGATGATTTTTATTCCGTTGGCTTAGTCGTAGGTGGAGTATCTCCCCTCAAAATGGTGAAATTCGGTATACTCTTCATTCCTATGTGCTATAGTTGAGATCAATTGGTGTTGTTCCCGTGTACTTAGCACCAAGTTGGATGTAGCATTGACTTGAATCCCTATTCTTGCTTTGCAATGATAATTACCTTTCCAACTAGGACTTTGATATGATACATTCTTTTGTGACATGGTTACACATTGTGTTTGAGGACAATAACATAAACCACATGCTTTAATAGAAATTTAGTTACTTGTTTGTTTATCTTGATATCAACTACAAGTTTAGTGGAGCATAAATAAAGCACATGTTTTAAAGTTTCCATGAGCATTTAAGAACTGTTATGCATGGTGTGACTTATAACTTTTAGAAGCTGATTAAATGGATGCCTACTTATTATAGATTGCATTTTAATTACTTGTTTGCTTGTAGTGATATCCTCGATAGATTTAATATGGTGCAAATAACATAGATTTTCAAGTTTCCATGAGTATTTAAGAACTCTTCTGCATTATTTAAATTGCAATTTTGAGAAGATGATTGGATGAATGTATAATTATTATAGGTGATAATTCTTTGGAGACAATTTTCATCCTATTTACAACATTTCTCCTCATTCCATCGATGGGGATTAGACATACCTTCACTAATTTTGCAATCCAAGCATATGAGCCATTAAAATTAAGGCTTGGAAATGCAATTTACATTGTAAGATTTTGACCTTTCTAGGGCTTCATAAGATTCAAATCTATATTTTTATTACTATGGACCCATCATCTTTGCAAACCATTGGTTGAGTAAACTTGAAGCAATAATGAAAGTAATCTTAAAATCAATGTAGTAGCTTGGAAAGGAATAAACTTGAATTCATTGATTGAGTATTGAATGCCATGAAGCCCTATACTTATAATGAAAGAAATCTTAAATCAATGAAGTAGTTTGGCAAGGAGTAAACTTGAAAAACATGGCTTAATATCCTTAGCATCCTTTGTATGTTGTGTCACAAAAATTTCCTTTGTTTGTCCACACTATTTCATCACACAAGGAAGGCATAATTAATGGAAGTTTGTTATATTTGCACTTTGTTTAGGAAGCCAACATTTTGTCCAATTAACAATACATAATCCTCTTTTTAGAAAGTAATTTGATACCCATCCTATAAATAAAAAATCACATACTCATTTTGCATGTACAACAGTCGCGCACACTCAGATGTTTTGGGATATTGTATAATGTGATAAAGTTAAAAGGGTAAGTGCCTTGACATGAGTTAGACCCTAAAAAATGTCAATATGTCTCAAGACATCTCAACCCTTGCTAATAAGTTATTGATATTTCTAACTTAAATTAAATATATTGTTGAATTATAATGAGAATGAATTAATTTGATCTTAGACCTAACCTAAATCACTCCAACAAATTATTGTTTCCCTTAATTAAAAAAAAAAAATCCTTACCAACCTTTATATCTAGTGATACAAATTGTGCTACATGTGTCAGAAGCTCTAAGCTCTAGTGATACAATTTGTGCTACATGCGTTGGAAGCATATATAAAAGAAAGGAGTCGTCTATGGAGGCGGAGGAATTGCTCGGACGGCCAAAAGTGGCCGGAATCCTAGCAAAAAAATTTCAAAAAATCATAGCATTGTTTGAATCATGTTTTTGATTATGGAAATGGAATCAACACCCTCAAAAACTTCCAAAGCACCCAAAATATTGAAAATTGACAACAATAACTAAGAGGTAAGAAAAACATCATATAGTAAACTAATCATCAGCTTACACTTTCTAATCTATCCATACCATGGCACATTATTTCCATTTAATGAACCATTGAAAGGTACTCACTTAATGATTGAATTGATATTCATCCTAGAAAATCATGAAACCTATTACATTATGAAAAACACTTTGCTAGTGTAAGGTGGTGCTCACACGCACAACTAAAGTTTATTTTCTTGCTTTTTAATTGACAAACCTAACTGGGGTTAGCTTCGGTTACCTTGGACATAATTAACTGGGGTTAGCTACGGTTACCTTGGACAAAACTAACTGCGGTTAGGGACGTTTATCTTGGATACTGAATACAGGGTTACCTCGGATATTGTATCAGTCTGGTTGTTGTGCACTCAACCGTCTCGTTGATGGTGTTTTTTTTTTTGGCTTCCTTTTTAATTCCCTCACGTAACACTTTAAGCTTAAACACTCAAGCCGTTGGTTGGTTCTATAGACTGTGCCGTCAGGAAACTCAACTGCGTCGTCAACATCATTGGTCACATGACAGTGTATCCAAATTCAATTTAGGCATTTAATGTAACATCCCCGCACGCGGGGCTTACTTCACAGAAATTGTGCAATGCAAATTCAGAAAACAATTTGAACTTTTGCCACAGCAGAGCATCTGTTGTTTGCAACTACACACAGGGTCACATTAAATGCCACACCCCATAATAATATCTGAACCGTTACCGTGAAAAATGGGGCTCGCCGTTAGTCCGAACTTCGAGAGCGGATCTTTGGAGTGTTGTCGCACACCTCCGTCGCACGCGTGAGCGAATTCCAAGTAGGGACGCCGTCAGCAGCCAACTGCTGGACTCTCGGGTCGCGTGTTCGATCACTGTTGCGTCAAATATTGGTATTTAATGTCCGGATTATCAAAAATCTTACTCGCTTGGCAATCCGAGCCACGGTTCCATAGACTCGGCAACTGGCCGCCAATGGTTAGTTCGACAAGCACAAAATATTATCATATCAAACAAAGAAAAGGAACACGCAATTGGGGTCAGAGCTAAAATATGGCGATCGCCCTATGATTCCTATATGGAAACATTGGCACATATGGGTCCCTATGATTCCTATATGGAAACATTGTCACGTATGGGTTGTGAAAATAGGCCACCAATATATCTTGGGCTATTGAATGATTAATGTTGGAGGTGGTATATGTTATTTTTTGGATTATATATTTGTTATAATTTAAAAGATGATATATATTTTTGCTTTGTATTAATAGATAAATAGCCTAAGCCTTGCTATGAAATAATGGTAGAAACACTGTTTAGAGGAAGGGCTCCAAAAATAAGTGAGTCATTTCATGAGTCATTCTCACTTGAGAGTTTCAATAGCTTTACCTTCCTAGGGTCTTCTACTAAGAGTAATGATGATTCTCTCTACTTTGTCTAAGGTCGATTGTTAGTGATAGAATTGGGGACTAAGGGACATGAAATCTCTCCATGCACTCGAATGAAATGAATTGATATCAATGGGAGTGAGTTTGTGAGGGGGAGGGACTAAAGGTCATTTAGAATCATAAGAATCAACAAGTAGCTGACTGTGATCGACTAGGACTTTGATTAACACACATGGGATTTGGTCAATAAGTACGCAACTAAAGCGTTCCCTTGGGTAGACCGTAAATAATGGCTACATGGGCATCAATAACAAAGAATTTGTCATACAATAACTTGGTGTCAAGTTATAAAAAAAGTATGTTGAATACTTACCCAAAACATGGACTAAGGACCATGTGAATAGTGACATGCTTAAGGGATGAATAGGGGTATGACTTAGAATGACAATACAAGAGATGGTGTAGGCAACTAGAATTAGTGTGGACATCAGTGACTCAATGCATATGCTCCGACTAAGGGTGATAGTGATTGTTGCCATGTGAAGGGATTCTACAGGAAGATAAATATGATGAGTATTAATGTTCCCCTCATTTTGCGTTTTGAAATTTTATGGATGTTTATATATTTCTATGTTATGAAAATATAAAAGAATCTAGATATATCATAGATAAGGATATAGATGCCTCAAAAAATGCAACATAGCAACTCTACCTTGCATATGTGGCAAGAGTATTGATGGATGGAAGTGAGTAGGGGTGGGGCTCCTAGGGCGAGTCTCTAATTATAAAGAAAATACTTATAGCTCACTTGCTTCACCAACATGAAACCTTTATGAAAGTGAAGCTTGTCTTATACAATCTTTGCTCAAGATTGATTATAATGCTCATTTATTAATGCTTAAATCAATCTAATGAAAATTCTACTAGCTTAATTGCTCCTCCTCTTGAAGTATGAAAGAACGGTTATACTCATTGGAATGGTGATTCCAATGAAATGCCAATGGTAGTAAACAATTAGACTTAGTTAATGCCAAAATAAAGCAATTCTTATGCTACATTTTGCTAATAAACAAACTCTCTATTTCTCAATTGATGAAAAAAATACACCAATGGAATGAAATCGAAACACTTGTTTATTTTCATATGTGGTTTTTCCAAACAACAAAACTACTTATACATACAACATAAGCAATATAAAGAAGAGAAATGATTTCCTTCTTTCCAACATTATCCTAACAATGATATATATGTCTTCAAATGAGGACCAACAATATATTGGTCATTAATAAGATAATGAAAATTTGTTTTTATATGCCCTCTTAACTATCTCCTCCATGAACTTGCTATTTTCTTTATCATAAAATAGACAAAGGGCACTAGAATAATTACACACACATATTTACTCTCCAATACCCAAGGGGATATTGTAACTCAACATTGACAAATAATGAACAAATTTAGAATCATATTGCTCCAACACTAGTCAAGTAAATTCTCATGACAAACATAAATAGATTGTTTAATAGATAAGATAAATTGGCACCCCTTCTTCTAATGTAGCATAATTCACAAGGAGTAATACAAATTGTGCACCTGCCTCACTTTATTGGTGAACAATTGCCTTGGTTACATTCATTGAGGACAAAGGTTGCAATGGTTGGGGGGACTTGAGCTAATATTGATTAAATGACATGGTTATCGTTTGAGTGGAGACGCTACAATGATTTGGAACTCAAATAAGACAAAATATTACAAGGCTCTCATCAAATGTTGGCTTATAATTAATGCATAACTAAGAGAAATAAGGAACAACCCATCTAAGGCTACATATGACACAAAAATGTTGTGTATGGCCTATTTTGCCTGCATATGACCTCAAAGAGAGTTGGATTATTGCAAGCAGGCGTTACTCAGTCCTTAATATATACATATTTGCAACTATTCAGGGGTAGAAATTGAAGCTTGGGTAAATAAATTGAATAGTTGAATTACAATAACCATAAATCTCAACTAAACAATTTAAATGGATGGTCCTGATATACTGGCTATTTTAATTAACCACAAAGGAAATGGATTCATTTTATTGTGCACAATCTTTCATATTTCACACAATGAGCAATGGTTGGAGTTTAATTCAGATTTATGCATATATACAAATGCAAATCCCACAAAACATTGGTCAAATTTGCATTTGTGGCAGGAAGAATTAAGTAAGCCCTCTTTTATATTGCAAAAAAAGCAACACCTACAATGTTAATTTCTTTTGAGTGTGCTATACTTTTTGTAGTTGATTAGTGGATCTTCATATCTTCATTCCCATAATTTTCGCTGAAAATCCATTTAGTTGAAGAAGTGACCTAATGGTCATATTTGGAATTAACATTTATATTTGAATTATGTCTTTAGGGGCAAAAATTTCATATCTATTGCTTTGGAAGTTGCCAATAAGTATGGGATCCCATCAATCCTAGCATTGAGACAAATGCAATGGTGAACCAACATGAGACATACTCTTTTTCCCTCATTATTTTCTTTTAGCAGTGTTTAATTCTTTGCTAAAATTTTAGGCTCTTCCTAGACTTATTATGTTGAAATCAAAGTAGTACCTTCTAGAATCCATCTCTCTTGATGCCCATTGGAGTAGTTTAATGGATCTTGATGTTGCCTTAGCACACATAGACATGTGATACTAGGTATTTATTGTTCATGTTATTGCAATAGAGGACAATTTGGAGCATGCTCTATGTCACTTCAACCATGTCCTTGTGAATGTAACTACCAAAGCCATGGAGAGATGGCCATAAGTCTCACCAACTCAAACAAAAATAATACTTCTTTTTACTAGTAGAAAAATACAAATTAAATGCTTGCAAATAATGACCAAGGTCACTCTAAGAAATGATTTGAATGTATAGGGAAATTTTATTGAATGTTGGGGATTTATTGAATTCCTAAACTACTCAATCATCATGCATAATCATCTCAAAATATGTATTTGTGATAGTATTGGCAAGTGAGTCTCATGAATTTTTAATTTTTTGTTTGGTCAGGGCACTGTATGAGATGAAATTGGGAGAAAGAGTTAAAAAAAAATGAAATTATATTTCTTGATTAAATAGATAGGTACTTGCAAGAGATTGAAACCTAATATAGGGGAGTTGAGATGCTTTAAGTTATTGGTAGAAGTTTGAGGTTGAGGAACATCGAGTTCAAAATGTACCGAACTTTGATCCAAAATTTTCATTTCTTAATGGAATTGATTATGGAAAATAAGGTCTAGTCCAAATACTTGCTTACTATTTTCTTTATCTTCTTGTTTCTATTTTTCCCTAGGGATCCTAAAATGTGGTATTAGAGAACTTTCCTAAAACTTGACCACAACATCATATGGTTTTGTCACATCTGAGTACAAGAGATAATTTTCTTCTATTTTTACTATTTTTCTTTTCTTTTTGTGTTATATCTTTCATGTCATTAAATATATGGCAATGAAAATCACTTTGAACCCTTTCTTGGTAAGTAGTAAGTGATTTTGAACATACAAAAGCAAAGCTATGAATAATTGCTTCTTCTATTATTTGTTTAAATTAAAACCCCACTAGTTATTGGTTAAGCTCCCTTACTCTCCATGTAGATAAATCAAACTTGGGAAAGTTATGGTGTGACTCATATCCCTTGATATGCAATCAGGAGTTTTATATCTAGGTAAGTGATTTAACTACTTCTCATGCATATCATTCCATTAGGAGTTGTACATCTCGGTAGGCAAGTGATATCAATTACTTTTCATGCATATCATTCAATTATGTTGGGGTCTACTAAGCTTTAAAGGAGCTACTTATTATGGATGAGAAGACAACTTCTATGAGAAATCACATGCAATGGCTTGACTACAACACAATTTCCACATGGCTCATAAGGCCATTTTAGAAATATCTTTGTGTTAAAGTCTCTTTCAAGGCATTTATTTAATCATATAGTGTCACATAATCCTTTTGATAGTTTAAAACCTAGTATTAATTCTCACATTAGTGGTGATTAGTGCGATAGTAAAACCATATTTTATTTTGAAATTGTTGATTAGAGCATTATCACTTATTTCATCAAATTGGTTGGTGGAAAAGATTCTAAGCAAATTCGTATTAAGGGTATTGGATGGTTCGATATTTGCATCTATTATAATCCACAACCAATTTTCTAGCACTCATCACACCATAGTGGGCATTTTTTGAGTTATTCTATTCTAAATGTTATACTATCCCTTGCACAAACATTCATCTACTATATCAATCAACACCTTTTGTATGGGGATTGAATTGAGAGGAGTTTGTAGCAGATGCAATTTATCGAGGAAGTGTTTACTATGGATCCAAATCTCTGTATTAGTGAGACAATTATTTTTCTTGATATATCCCTAGGTGGATGCTAGAAGAAGCACACCAATAACATTAGTAGTCCATTGTTGTTGCAATCTAGTTGTGAGGCACTTCCATGGAGACATGTGAATTGCAAGAGGACTAGAGAACAAGAGAACAAGAGAAACAACATGTTGTCCATCTCTACTACATGTGTTATGCATGTCCATATGAAGGTCAAAGAACAGTCCCATGCATTGGGTGTTCTACACTTGGACAAAAGAATATGAATTATTTGTTACATAGCATGACCTAAGTTGGCTTTCATGAAGGGACAACAAAACCATCTTTAATGCATGGAAATAAAATGAGAGGACATTGTGTAGCTTAATCCATAGCCAAATGGTTACAATAATTTCATTGTATGAAATCCTGCAATTCAAATCTGACTCATGGAGACTTCTACGAAATTTGGAACCTTAATAGGTTCTACCAAAAATTCCATCTTGATCTAGCTAGAATTCCAAATGGGAATTCTAACCAGCTCTACTCTAAACAAGTTCTATTAATCTCATTTACTTCCTCTATAGTATCTCACACAGATGAATTGTCTTCCATTCCAGATTACATGCATAGATTTTGTTATTCGCTCAAACAAATTCATAAATTAATATTCAAGGTTCAAACAAATAGCTGCATGCATTGATCAACTAGATTAATTTTCCCATTCTACAATTTCTTATTGACATGTTGGTAATTTCCTTCAAATTTCATTTCCACTCCAATGATTTACCCCTTCTAATTTGACCACACATTGGTCAAGACTTATTTTCTTATGCACATATTGTTAGCATCCCATTTTGGTATTATATTGTTACTAAATGCATAACACCTTGGACAGTGGCCTCACCATGGTTCGATTCTTTGTCCTACAAACAATTACACATGCATAAATCTTCCTTCTCTCATTCACTTAATCATAAATTTTCCTTAATCCTAATGTAGGATTACTTCTTCACATGAAAAATTTATAAAGTAATCTATCATCAGTTTCAGGCTTCACAAAAATGTTGAAACTCTATTAATTATAGCTTTCACAAAGACTAGAATTCTTCTCAAGCACATAAACACATAGAAAATTCATGAACACATTAAATGTATGAAAACTCTATTCCATTAATTAAAATATGTACATACATAAATACTTAGAAATTCTCTTGTTTCTTGGCTTGATTCTACATTCATTTGGCCATTAGCCTTGCCCATAGGCTTACAATGATTAAATACAATGTTAGAAGAAAAGTAGATTTTTCTACGTCGGTAAATCACTCCCTGATTTTCTTTTTTTTAAATAGTCGACTATTGGATTTTCTATTAGAAAAAGAGGAGGGAGCAAGCTCCCATTACATGATTTTTGGGGCTATCTAGATTGAGAGGGAGGACAATAAGAAAGAACCATCCCAATCAATTGTGTTCCTAATTTCAAAATTTCCAAGTTTTCCTACTACTGACTATTTATAGATTCTTACAAACTGCTGCAGAAATACCTGACATTTACATTTCATAGAAACTACTTAGATAGAAACTTGAGTTTATAAAGCTAATGCATGGAAATTCTACAAAAAGATCCTATTTCTTATTTACAAAGGGCTCTTCTTTTGGCTTGTTGTTGTTGCTTCTGTCCCCAGAGACTGAGTTTTCCCCAGTCTGGTTGGTGAGGATTCCTTTCAGGAATGTTATAGAGTTCTCCAAATGTGCGCACTTGTTGTTAAGAGCTTCATTTCATGCTTCCTGGTTGGCAAGTCTTCCCATTAAAAATGCATTTTCTGACTTTGACTGATGTCGAATTTCTCTTACTAATTTTCTCAGTTGATCAATCATAAACTTGTTGGTTCTGCAATAAACACATTTCTCATTCTTGGATGCTTGATCAAGGGGATCCATTTGCCCTTTGCACCGAATGAAGACCTTTGCAAAATTTTAACTGTAGTTATGAGGATAGTGTGGCCTTGACAGAGGAATGATCGACACAAATTTTTTTTGTAAAGAAGGAGGAGGCAGTAAAGAGCTACGACCTGACAATAGGAGCACTAACATATACTGAATGACAGAAAGGCATTGAAGAGCAAGGAGTCTCGAAATGAAGATCACAGCCTCCCCTTGATTTGCAGAAAGAGTAGAAGGGAAAATGGATGCTCTATGTGAGCGAGAAGCGGCGCAATAGAGCGAAATAAGGGCCGAAGAGACAGGGTGAAGGATGATAATGCATGGAGAAGAAATGCGAAGGGAGGGAGAGTTGCGAGGGAGGGAGAGAATAAATAGAAGAACATGAGGGGAGGGGGCATCAAGTAGGAGAAGGACAGGAGGAGATCACGGAAAGAGTGAGATGGACAAACATTCAAGGTAATTGAAATTGGGTAGAGAGCAACAACAAGGAATATTTGAAAGAGATAATGCTCCAGTTCTGATAAGAAAGGTGCATATTTTAGTGTAAGCCAATCTAGATTATGAATTGAATGTGATTGGATTGAGAGGGGGAAGGAATGATTATGGAATTGGTGGAAAAAAAATATCATTTTCAATCCACACTTCTCCTGGGGATCGTGCCACTGCTTTATTTGCATGATTGTTTGCATTTTTATTGTTTTCCCTAAAGATATGCATGCAGGTGATTTGTCCCAAGTATTTTAGTTGTTGATTGATCCTAGTTATGATTTGGCCCAATGCTGCATTTTTTGGTTTGTTCTTCTTGACCATTTCTTGGATGAAGATGGAGGAATCTCCCAAAATGACTGGGTTCATTATGTTTTTTTTTCCCAAAAGGAGTCCATATGCCTCTACCTTGTTGTTTTAGTCTGTGCCCAATTCCCACTCAAAAGAGATAGAATTATTCCTACCTTGGTCAAGAATAATGCCCCCTACACCTACTTTCCCCGGGTTTGACTTTGATGCACCATCAAAGAAAAGACACAGTCTATTAAGAGCATTCAACCATAGAATGAATTCCTCCTCCTTTAAACATATTTTCTAGCTATTATTGATCTCTTTCCTTTTGGGTATGTTTGGCAGTTTTGGTCTACTATTTGCATAACTGATTCATGTTCTTTCTTCCTATTGTAGCTGGTTGAAGTCTATTGTTCTTGTTCCTTTAGCTGATAGGAATTCTGTAGCTAGCCCCCATGTTTTTGAGAGCACCTTGCCAACTTCTGGCTTATAGTTTTGAAATATTTGATTGTTCCTTGCAAGCCATATTTTCCAGCAGAGGAAGGAGGGTAAGATTGTCCAGTATCTTTTAATGGTGTTCTTATTTTTGAGAGAGTAAGGGTACTCATTTTTCCATGCTACATAGAATTCAGTGATGGGTCGAGAGAGATTCACAGCTAATTCCAAGGGGCATACAAGAAGACTCCAACATTCTTTTGCAAAATTGCATTCAAGGAAGAGGTGTTGGATTCTCTCTTCAGCCATGAGACACATAGGGCATCACAAAGGCCTAATGAAACCTTTTTTTCCTGATATCTTCAGCTATAAGGATTTTCCCTTTTAGAAATGCCCATATAAACATTTTTATTTTTGGGACTTTCATTTTTCCATACCGATTTCCATGGAGACCAATATTGGTGCCCTTATTGTTGTTGTAGTTTTAGATATCCTGATTTCACTGAGTAATCTCCTCTGGATTGATCCCATATGAAAGAGTATTGGGTTCCTTGATTGATTGACGCTGCTCCTTTGAGGAGGGAGATTAAAGAGTCCCGTTGATGTTTGAGATCTTAAGGAAAATAAGGTATCTTCCATTCTTTCCATGAGTTGTCATATTGATCCCATTGTGATATTGACTCCAATGTACAAAACCCTTTCAAGTGCATCCACCTTCTTATCCTTTGAACTTCTAGGTGGGTGGATTAAGGAGGATTTCCCATTATACTATCATCCCATATATTTATCTCTCAATCATCACCTGGCAGTATTGATGTATTCTCCTTGATGAGATTTAAGACCTTTTTTATATGTTTCCACATTTGGATGCAGGGTCTAATTAGTGTTTTCCTTGAAAGAAAGGCGAAGCAATAGTTGTCCCTAGTGATGAATCTCCAAGTTATTTTTACTCCTAGAGCCAAGTTCACCAGTCTCGAAAGTCTAATTGAGAGTCCTCCTTTCTCGTAGGGAGATGTAACCTGTTCCCATTTTATGAGGCTGAATTTTTTTGTCTTTGATTTCCCTCCTTGCCAAAGGAAGCTCCTTATGATTAATTAAATTTGCTTGTGTACACTTTCCAGGGCTAGAATTGTTGTGAATTGCAGAGGGGAAGAGTTGTCAGGATTGACTAAATTAGAGTAACTCCACCAGCTAGATTTTGTCAGATCATTCCCAAAGTTTGTATTTTCTTTTTCATTTTCTCGATATAGTTTGTCCTCTCGGATTTTCCTTTGACACTGGTAATCCCAAATATAGGAAGTGGTTCCATTGTGCTTGGAGGGGGATCTCAAGGATTTACGCAATTCTTTGGAGGGTACGGAAGGGTGCATTCCATCCATATATTCTGCTCTTTTTGTTGTTGAGTAGACATGCAGATTCTTCCATAAAACTGTCAAGCACTTTTTTGAATCTTTGAGCCACTATACAAGAAGCTCCTCCCATTAGAAGAGCATCATCTGTGAAGAGGAAGTCTTTAGTTCTAGAGCTTATTGATAAACATGTTAGGGTGCGATTTCTTTTGTAGTGCTCAAGGTTTCTGCTCAACGAGTCTGCCATTAATATATAGGGGAAGGGAGAAAATGGACAGCCTTGTCTCAATCCCAGAGAGATTTGAAAATACTCAATCGACCTTCCATTGATGAGAGGGGCTATCCATGGGCCGATAATACACACATTTATAATTTCTATAAGCTCGATAAAGAAGCCAAATTTATTAAGAACAATTGATAAGAAAGACAGATTGACTATGTCAAAAGCATTTTCCATGTCAAGTTTTAGAATGAAACCTTGCTCTTTTCTTGCTAAACTGGATTGCAGTGCTTCTTGAACTATCATGATGTTATCCACAATTTGTCTATTAGGAAAAAAACTACCTTGATTTTCCCAAATTAAGTTGGTTAGGAGAGGTTTTATGCGTTTGGAAAGGATTTTGGTGATGATTTTATAAGATGAGTTGCATAAGCAGATAGGCCGAAATCGATTGAAAGTAGAGGGTCTTGCTTCTTTTGGTATGAGAGTTAGGAAGGTCGAATTTGTGTAACCTCCTAGCTTCTTTTTCCGGAAGACATTTATGATCATTCTTATTAGATATTTTTGGATGATGGCCCAATAGAAATGGTAGAAATCTATTGAAAAACCATCTGGTCCTGGAGCTTTATGAGGATGGAGGCTCCACACAACTGTTTGAACCTCACTTTCTTCAACCTCTTTCAAGATTTCTAAGTTTGTTTCTTCATTTATCCTCTTAGGAATGTGCTTTGTGAAGCTCTCGAAATTTGGATTTACTTGATAAAATGTTAATAGATTTTTGAAATGGTTGTATGCTTGTTTTTTAAGTGCCTCTTGCTCTTTGATCTCTTGATCTCCTTCAACTTTTATTGTGTCAATCTGATTTATGATTCTTCTCATCTTTCTTGTGTTATAGAAGAATGCAGTGCTTTTATCCCCAACTTGAATCCAAAGGTTTATGGATTTAAGCCTCCATTATTATTCCTCTATCTCGTTGTTTCTATAGATTTCCCAGTGTAGTTCTTTCTCCTTCAATTGATTCTCTTTTCTGTATTCTCCGCCTTCTATCTTTTTCTGCATTATTTCCATTTCTTTCTGCAATTATTCCTTTCTTTTCTGTAGTTCCTTGTGATTATTTTTGGCCCAATATTTTAGACCATTTTTCACACTTTTTAATTTTGTTTCCAACAAATAGCTTGGAGAGCCCGTGATCGTTTGAGTCCAAGATGTTGTTATAATTTGATTAACTTCTTCTTTGCTGTTCCATAAAGGGTTATATCAAAATGGGAGGGGGCCCAAGTTTTCGATTGTCCCTAAGCTGATAGCCACTGGTTTATGATCAGAGGTCTTTGAGGGAATGGTTTTTGAAGATACATAACTGAATTCTGCTATGATATTGAAATTCGATCCAGTCTCTCTTTTATATTGCTTTTCCCAATCCTTTTATTGTTCCAATTTTATTTCCCTTTCTTTGGGGAATGTCCATTAGATTGTGACATTCTAATATACTTTCAAGGGTGTCTTGAGAAGGGTCTGCATGAAAAGTACCTCCTGATTTCTCCTCAGCATTCAATATCATATGTAAATCACCTCCTACTATTATGCTTTTTTTTTTATCCCACAGTAGATTTTCTTTGAGGGATCTCCAACATGACTCTTTATCTCTATAGTGATTTGGTGCATATACATTGTAAAGGCAAATTTTCATATCATATAGTTTATTTCTTAATTCTATTTTGATCCAATGTTGGTCTATTTGTTGGTTTTGCAATTCCCATTTGTCCTTCCTCCACATTGTAAATATTCCTCCTGATGCCCCAATTGCTTGGAGAGCTGAGCCATCATAATTCCTTAGTTTTTGAATAATTTTTCCCATTTCCTGTTCATTAATTTTGGTCTCATGGATCATGAATATATCAGGTTTTTCCATTGTTAGGATGTATTTTGTTGCATTGAATTTCATAGGGTGTTTTAGGCCTCTACAATTCTAAGAGACCAAATTCATTACTTTCTTGGGCTTGGTGCAGAGGGACCTTTACCTCGATTAGGTTGATGTTTTTTCTCCTTGTTTCCTATGATTTTTTCAAGGAAGAGTCCCCTTGGTTGTTGTGTTCCCATTTCCATTTCCTTTGCAACTGCTTCGTCCCTTATTTCCTTATTGGTCTTTCTTCCTTGTCTTTTTTGGAGGTCTAAAGAGAGAAGGGAGTCTCTAGACTAGTTTCTTGTGAGGATTCTTCAAAGGAGGGGGGGGGGTGTTGGCAGGGAGGTTGGGGGAAGAGGAAAGGGAAAAGAGAGGGAGGGAGGAGGGGCCAAGGGGAAGGGGGGGGGGGGATGAAGAAGGATTAGTAGGATCTTGAGAAGTAAGAGAAGGATTGAGGGAAGAAATGAGAGGACCAAAGGGATTGGAGTCAAGGAGGGGATTAGATGAGAGGGGCTGTAGAATATATGAATGAACTGGGGGAGTGATCGAAGGGAGAGGAGTATACAAGGAGGGGGTTGGCGGGGGAAGACGTTTCAATTGCATTTTTTTTTACTGGTTCCCATTTTGTTTCCTGAGCTTCTATTTCTTCAGGTTCTTCTTTTTTTGGACATCTATTAGTGAAATGACCATACTTGTGACATACCTTGCATTTGAATGGGATCTGCTTGTATTATAGTTGTTGAATGTGCGTCCAACTATCCACCTTGATCTTTACCACTTCTGGGAGTCCTTTTACTCGGTCAACTTCGACGCATATCCTTGCACATGCATGCATATTCTCCTTTGGTTCACTTCTGTCTATGTATTTTCCCACTGCATTTCCTATTGCTTTTACCAACTCATCTCCCTAGCAATGGAGGGGGAGGTGAGGAAGACATACCTAGAATGGAACAACACTTGGGACATCTAGCTCAGGGTCAAAATCTGGCGTCCACCTATTTAGATATAGACCCCTTGTATCCATGAAATAAGGCCCATTCCTGAATATCATATCTTTGTCCTCTTTAGTTTCAAAATGGAAGGTGAAAAATCCTCTACCACATAATCGAATGGAGATTTTCCCATGGGTTGAATGTGACCAGTTCCTTTCAACCCATTTTTGCACAGATTTTGGAGAAGGCCAAAGGCCAGTAAACTGACCCACCAGGCCTCTTTCTGATAATGAGAGAGCAGCTCGACGAGGCAAGGAAGGAGGTAAAATGATTTCAGGGATATCTTCAAGTTTCTTTACGAATTTGGAGACAAAGGTTTGGTTCGAGGAGGTCCTAATGAAGATATGAGACTGGCGAAGGCTGATGCAGAATCTTCTGGAGGGTGCTAAGCCGAAGGACTCAATTTAGGAGGAGGAAACCCTACCAGAGCAAGACTCTGGAGGTACATGGTGGCAACAGGAGGCTAAGGCTGCGAGGAGCAAGTAGGTCGACTCAGGCAGAGCGCGATTCTTCACGTTATAGTAACACCCATGAAATTTTTTGATGAGGCTGTTGAGAAGCCATATAATTGCATCCCTGTACATAATTATTAGAGTAAATCACTCCCTGATTTATCCCCTAAAGCTCTCATGATTTATTCCCTAAATATATCATGTCTTTCAAGGTAAATTTGTTTTTCATATGGAAAAAATCTCTTCTATCCATAGATTTTCTAAAATTATGACTCACACTTCCTACAATAATAAAATAAACTATGATTATTTACAAATAAGGAATTAAAATTCATTTTCAATGTTGAAGCTCCTTTTTTGAGATTTTCTTCAAAAAGCCTTGATTTTTCAAAAATGACTTGGAAGTTCAGATGCTCTTGCATTAGACTCCCTAGGTAGAAAATTTATGATCTCCTGGTCATAAGCCTTTGATGAAACAATCCTCCTGGATCCCTTTGTACTGTAGTTAATCATCTATTTCTTTATGCTCTTGTTCAATTTCTTTTGTTGTTGTCACCTTCCAACTCCCAGGATTCCAAACTTTGTTGTGCAACTTTCCATTAACCTTACTGACGCACTCTTGTATATTTATTTTGCTCTTGCTTCTAAATTCCTTTCTTACATTAGTTTACACTCTCTCTAGTACTTCCATTATAAGTTTATACAACCTCTCTATTTCAACATCCAATCTGGATTTCAGTTGAAATTAATTGTTGTCCTCTCTCAACTATTGCATAAGAATTTCATAATTCTTATCTTCCTTCTTCTCCCCAACATACATATTTCCAAAGATGTCCAATACATTTGAATGCATTCTCCCTTGTTGCCTTACAACATAATTACTGTTGTATTCTCATTGAAATGAGTTGTTGTTGTTTCTCACCAACTATTGCATTGTCTCTTCATGCATGCCATTGTTATATGATACTCTAAGTTGTTCCTCAAAATCGATCGAGTTTGCAAAATCTATGAAACCCTCATTACCTATATCTCTTGCAAGCCATTTCTCTAAAAATCTCATATCTTCCTCAAAAACTCTAAAATTTTTCTTTGAATGTTGTTCTTGAGGCTCAATTTCATCTTCCAAAAATAGTTCAGATTCTATTTATTTAATCACATTTTCATGTTCATCAACACTTTCGGCAACCTCATAATCAATTTTAAAACTAATATTTACCTCTGGTTCTTTAGATGCTGTAAGCATCCCTTCATTTCTAGGCACTTGTGAGCATGTTTCATCTCTAGTTGTAATCTCTTCTCTTGGCTCAGGTCCTCTCAATTTTTTTCCCAGCAACTCTAATTATTCTTCATGTCTCTCAATCATTGCATCTGAATGATTTTTCTTCTCTCTCCTTTGACTGTCTCCATTAGTCGATTTTTCCTGCATCAAGTGGTATCAAAGCTATAAATATCTTGGTGGGAAGATTAGAGAATGGCAAAGCTTGCAAAACTTGTATAGGATTAGATTTGGTGAAATATGATAGGTGAAGCTTTAGTGTTTTAATGAATTTGAGCAGGAGATAATATTTTCAGGTTGAGCTCTTTGGAGGAGAAATTCAGAGATTACAACATCAAAGGTTTGAAAAATCTAATTGAGGTAAATTGTTTTGTTTACAATTTATATTGATGATTGTATGAATCAAAGTTTTGTGCAGAAAGAACATTGAAGTTCTTTGGAAGGAAATCTACTTGGATAAAAGTAGAATGGATTTGGATTTGAAAGAAATATGGAGAAAAATGTTCTTTGGATGAGGAAGAATTGTGAAGGACAACAACAATAGAGCCAACAAAAGGATTGAAGACTGCAACAACAATATGCATGTTTCGAATGAGTTCAAAAAAAGAGGTAAAGTGGTCTTATGTTTTCAACTAATTTGTGAGGTAAATTGTTGATTACAGGTAGCAGTGATGAGGATGATTACAATAGGAGGATTGTAACCAAGAATAAAGGAAGTTCTTGAATAATTGTGGCAAAGAACCTTTGCAAGTTCTAGTTGAGGTTGGAAGGAGGAGGACAGGTGGATGTTCTCAGAGGAAGTGAAGATATGTAGAAGCCTAAAAGGAGTAGAGAAGCTCAATAGGTTCTAGAGGAGAGAACCAAGTATACCAAGAGGCTAGGCTCAAAGATAGCTTGGTGAGGTATTGTAACAGGTTAAGGAGTAACTTGTTATTGCATAGGCTTGTGAGTAGTCTACAAGTGGATAAGGTAAAGTTCACAAAGGAAGAAGGAAGATGACTACTGATATTCATGTCATGATTTTAGAGAGACGCCACAATAGAAGAAAATAAGATGCCAAAGAAAATGGAATAAAGAGAATAATGAGTAAAGAGGAAGTTGACTTAGATAAAAGTACAACTGAATGTACTAATAGAATTGCTACAGGAAGGTGAGGAAGACCAAAGATGTGGATGGATTATGTGGAAGAAAGTAAAGTGGAACAAGTTTCAGGTGTAGTTGAACCACATTTTGTGTGTTTGATTGAGTAGAGAACGTAGGGCAACATAGATGAAAGTTCACTATTATGAACCTGAACAAGGACCTATCCTTAGTGAAGATGAGGATGAAGGAGCTGATGAGATCCAAGGATCTTGTGATTTTAAAACTAATGAAATGCTTATGAATGTAGATCATGCAATTGTAGATGATGGAGAGTTGCCTCATGAAGGAAATACTGAAGAAATTCCAATTAATGGAATTGTGGATGAAATTATTACACCAGAGCAAGGAGACATCCTTGGAGAGGAGGATGAAGAGAATGAGAGACTTACTGCAAGTCTCATGAACTATTTGGGAAGTTAAAATCAACATGAGAAGTTGATGTCTGAGGAATCAAATAAGGCCAAAAAACCTTATGATTTTAAAGCTAATGATTTGTGTATATTTGTAGGTTGCACAAACAAGGAAGAAAGAGAATCATTTGAAGTTTTCATGAAGATTGATGAAGATAATAGAAATATGCTCTGCAAAAGAATAATTGGAGAATATAATCAATTTTTTTCTACCATAAGATATGAAGCATAACTTTCTATTAAAGGCAATCAGAGTGAAGATCATATACAATTCATAAATGAAATAGTTGGTAAGTGGTTGCAAGTATTTATTGGTGTAGATAACATGGAAAATTTGACTAGTGGAGACAATCAAAGGAGAGAGAAGAAAAAAGAATTAAAATGAAAATATTGAGATGCATGAAGAAGAATTAGAGTTGTTGGAATTTTTTTTGAGAGGACTTGAGCCAAGAGAAGAGATTACAGCTAGAGATGAAACATTTTCATAAGTGCCTAACAATGAAGGAATGCTTACAACATCTAAAGAACCAGAGGTAAATTTTAATTTTAAAATTGATTATGAGGTTGTAGGAAGTGTTGATGAACATGAAAATGTGATTAAAGAAATAGAATTTGAACTATTTATGGAAGATTAAATTGATACTCAAGTACAACATTCAAAGCAAGTGTTTAGAGATTTTGAGGAAGAGATGATATTTTTAGAGAAATGGCTGGCAAGAGATACAAGGAATGAGGGTTGCATAGAGTTTTCAAAATCAACTGATTTTGAGGAACAAATTAGAGTTCCATATAACAGTGGCATGAATGAAGATAAAATGCAACAATTAGTGAGAAACAACAACAATACATTTCAACGAGAAGAAAATAGTATTTATGTTGTAAGGCAACAAGGGAGAAGACATTCAAATGTCTTGAACATCTCTGGAAAGCTGTATGGTAGGGAGGTCTGAAGAAAGATAATAATTCTGAGTTTTTTATGACCCAATTGAGAGAGGAAAACAATGAATTTCGACTAAAATCCAGATTTAATGTTGAAATAGAGAGGCTGCAGAAAATTATAATGAAAGTGCTAGAGAGAGTACACATTGATGTAATAAATGAAGTTAGCAGCAAGAGCAAAATGAATGTACAAGAGTGCATCCGTAATGTTAATGGAAAGCTAAAAAACAAATTTTGGAATATTTCGAATTGGAAGGTAACAAAAACAAAATAAATTGAACATGAGCATACATAAACGCATGATCAACTATAGTACAAATTTTGGGATCTAGGAGGATTGGTTCATCAAAGGATTATGACATGCTGGAAATTTCCTCCAAATTTCATTTCCACTCCAAGGATTTACCCCTTTGAATTTGACCACACATTAGTAAAGACTTATTTTATTGCACACATATTGTTAGCATCCTATTTTGGTGTTCGATCGATGCTCAATGCAAAGCACCTTGGACAGTGACCTCACCATGGTTTGATTCTCTGACCTGTAACAATTACACATGCATAAATATTCCTTCTCTCATTCACTTAATCATAAATTGTCATGTTGATGGTGTTGGATCCACTAACATTCAAGGGGTATCCCCGATATGAAGTCCCAATTAGACCTCACACCGTTTCGTGTAGGATTCCCATCCGGTATACAACTAGGTTATCAATGCAGTGGGTTTTAATGATGCGCCTTGCCTACAATAACACATAGTGTGATGTATAGTGACTTTGGTGAGAACAAGTGTGTGACCCTGGAGAGAGTTAAGTGTGATGCATGAAGGTTTTGCCGCATGGAAGGGGAAATAAGTGAGCCCCTTAAATCCTATAATAGAATGCAAATTGAAAGGAACACATGAGTATAAATGACATCACAAGATAATATGTGAAATAATTCACAAGTTAACGTTGATGAATTAATATAACAACAAGCATTCAACAAGATTCGTAACAATGCAAATGAAATAGTTCATAGTCATAAGCATAAGTTAAATAACACACATTGCAAACATAACAAGAATAGTCCTACTATATTTACAACATATGCATGAAAATGTGTTGGCTTTGAGATTTTTATTAAGTGAAAGTTCGAATCATACAGACACCATTGACGAACCACTAGCCCCAATAGTGGAACGTGAAGTCAACATCTCCTGCTCCTACAAAGAAAAATACTTCCTCTATGCCACAAAGAAGCAAAGGCTCTCACAAACTCCAAAGATCTTGACTCTAAGCCTAATCCTAGATAAAATATTCGCTCCCAAAATACCTTTACATGAGTTATGAGGTTCTATTTATAACAAGAGGGGGTGACTTGTCAACTCCCCTTTCTGACTTTTAGACTTCCCTCATGACTTTTCAACTTATTTACAAAATAACGCATTACATTACATCATGAATTTTCACATTCCAATTTTGAGACTTGGAATTCCACTTACAAATTAATTACAAATAATATTACAATTTACACTCATACCCATATAAGACAAAATAGGGTAGAGCCATATAGACAACCTAACAAGAAAAAACACTATCATGCTTGAGTTTGGGAAAACTCAAGCTCAACAACTTCCAATTGATGTCTCTTGGTCACATATCAGTGCCAAGCTTGGGACTGTGCAATGACATCCCTAAACTATGTGATGGTGTCTGTCTAGAAGTGAACCCTAACCTCCATGGAATCTGAGTACAATGATTTGGAACCAATTAGAAATTCCTTCTAGAGCATGAGAAACATTGTACGCACTTGGACATGGCCATCGATGTAGTTTTGCATGTTCTGCCTGTGCAGCTCCAAATCTTCCTTGGTGCAAATCTATCTCAGTTGCTCCAAGTATTCCTCTATCTCCTTCCTGTACCTGGTTCCTGGGTTTGTCTTCAGTGAGTAAGGAAACTTATGGGATCCTGTGGGACTTCACCAAGAAATCCAGATTGTTGTATAGTCGTGCATATGAGGCTTGAATGTTACAAATGAACGAGGTGAGTTTTTTTTTGTTATGGATCAACATCCACACTCTTGTTTTCTCTAGCTCTACTTGTTGCTTCATTTTCTTGCCCAAGTCAAGCGATGCCCCTTTGTATCGCATTGACCATTCATGCACAACAACAATTGCAACTTGCACATTCCTGAGAGCTTTGACGAAGTCTTTACACTATTGTTGTAATCCATTCACGTGGACAACTGCCTTATGCATGGTAACAAGCTCCTCATATATATTCCACATAGTATCTCCAAGTGCCAATATTTCACTAAGAATCCCTGCCTTCATTTCTTGTAGATGAACCTGTGCAAAAGTTACGTTTTGAGCTACTGCACGGATCTGTTCGACCTCTTTCCTGGCATCCTGCAAGTTCTTTTCCAATTCCTTTTTCTCGGTCAACAAAAGCTTAGTATTTGACTTTTCTGCACTTGCGAAGGCCAAGTTGGATATGGCAATGGCATTGGGATTCTTCCTAGTGTTAGATTGTTGATGCCTTGAAATTCGCTGCACCAACATGGGGGAAAACCACCCGGTCCAGACCTTAAATCAACTCCTTTTCCGTTTGGGATAGTGGCTCCGACTGGTTAAATTAGGTCCAGTTACCTTTTCCCAATCGCTATCAGCTTTAAATCCGCCTTTAATTGCTAATAGCAAGGGACATCAGATCGATTCTTCTAGCTGATCAGACAAGAAGAATGACCCTTACGTTGTTTGTGTGGAACAACCAAACCAATCTAAAGCATTGCCTCAAAAAGAGGAATTCTATGGATAACATGTGCAAGATTTAACTAGAGTGTAATTATTCTACCCTATAATGCAAACATAATCTATCTTGGCCAAGGTAAGAATAGTCTTATTCTTAACCAAGAGAAAAACTATTAATGAGAAAGGGAAGAGAATGTATTTGAATTTGGATTTAAAATATTTTCAAGATACTAAAATAGTTCAATGTCTTCCAAATGATGAAGACAACTATGCAATGAAAAGATGTTAACAAATAGTTGTATAAAATCTTTTATGCATATATCCAAATTCTTAACTTAGCATGAATTCATTATGTGATTTATATCGAGTGAGGGAAATAGTTCTCCAAAATCAAGATAAGTTAAATCAAGACAGAGTTGTAAACAATTAATAAATAGTTAATTATTATTACAAATAAATCTCCATGAATTCTCCATAATCTTGTTTAAACTAGTGAGATTCCTGCAAAGATAGCTTCACAAAAATAAACAATTTATCATCAATTGAGTAAAATTAACAAAATTGCTAACAATACTCATTCATACCGATTGTGCTGATTAAAAACAGAATAAGTAAAACAAATAATAAATCTGTGAAACGATTACAATAGTGAAACTGAAAAAAACTTATCATTTGTTGAAATTTCTTTTACAGTCCTTGATGCCTGGAATTTCTTTGAAGAGAAAACTTCTACAATAGTGTAAGAAAATATCCCTTGTAAAGAATCTTTGATTCTCAGCTATTTTTCAAGGCCCTTCTCCTTCCTCTTCCTTTTCTTCATCTTAAAGCTCTCCATATGTTCAGAAGTGCTACTATTCGAAGCCTCTTTAAGTAAAAGAAAAAGAATTCAGATCTTATCATTCTATTAAAAAGACTAAGAGGTACAATAGTGTAAGCCTCAAAGGCTTTATTTTTCGAATTCTGGACCCTTTATTCGATCCATTAAGTGGGTTTAAATAGCAATACAAATTTTTAAAAAATAACAGGTCTGCACACAACGCTGAGGAAATTAACAGAATCCCTCAAATATTGAAAAAATAAAAACAATTTTCAAAGATAATATTTTGAAATTCCATTCTAGCTTATTGGCCTCGTATTTCGATCAAAGGATCCTCACATTTGCAGATTCTGTGGAACTGATCTGCTTCTTTTTCTGCACAATGTTCTCCTATTTGTTTTCTTCATTGTCGAATTCTTCGTTTATACCTGGAAAACAATAAACCATGGATAAGAAAACATAAATAAAAAATATGTTTTTCAGAAAAAGATAAGATCGAATGAAAATATATGGGTCGTTTATTTAAATCACAATTGCATTGGAATCAGGGATAGATTCCAGCATTGCAGTCAGAATCGGGGGTGTTCCTTCGGAATTTCAATCAAACGGAGAACATTCCAATCGGAATTGTGAAGAGGAATGAAATCACAATTTCTATTTGGAAGCAACCCTATTAGAATCAAATCACAATCACAGTGAAAGGGATCGAATTGCAATCGCAATTAAGCTGGGAGCGGAAATGGCGTGAGGCCCATGAATCTTGGGATTGCGATGTTGCAATCGCGGAAGGCCAGGGATAGGGTTGATTGCAATCACAACAACGAAGCGAAACAACACTAACAGTCTCGAAAGACTTGCCATTGTGATTTACGAAATGACGTGGGGGATGACGTGACTGGTGACGTCACTAATGACGTGGCAGATCACAATCGCAGTCGGTATGGGCCGGGAGTCATGGCTTTTGATAGCCGCGAATGTGATATATTTTAGACTGTGGTTTATAACCTTGACGGGTCCGAAATTAATCGCAAATCGCATCGCAGAGGGGTGGAGAGGGGTCAAGCCTGTGGTTCTTGCGATTGTGCGGATGCGAGGGAACTATGAAATGGAGTGTATGACCCGTCGGGTCTGGGTGATCACAATCGCAAAAGGGATAGGTTATGGGACTTGGAATATGGGATTTGCGATTATGATGGCTCGAGGGTGACACAATAGTGATGTCATGAGTGATGTAATGGTGATGTCATGCAACGAAGTGGAGGATGATGTGGAGGTTGATGTGGCAAGTGACGTCGAGGGTGACGTCACGGACTATGTGGCAGAGGAATGGATCCCACCAGGGCTTTTATCGCAGATTACAATCATTGAGGCGGAGGAATATGGGATCAAGCCTGTGGATTATGCGATGAGATGGACGCGACGATTTATACAATGGAATTTATTATCTCGTCGGGTTCAATTTATCGCAATCGCAATGAGGTCAAGGCTGGGACTTAAGTCCACGGACGTTGTGATCCTCAGGACGCAACGGATTATGAAATGGCATTAATATTACTGTCGGTTCAGACCTTGAATATCACAACCGCAATGGGCTAGTGGAAGGGTTTTGACCATGGTGTTATGTTTATTTGCGATGGGGGGAATGGGATTTTGGATAAGTCATAGTTTTTTTTTTTTTTTTAACTCATATTTTAATTGAACTCCAATTTTTTTATTTTTTTTTTGATAACCCAATGTTTAATACTTAAGGTTTTTTAAAGCCTAAGTATGAGCTTTGGTCTTGGGGGCTATGGAATTTTTATTTTTATGAAATAAATTCCATTGATTTAAAACAAAAATTGTTTTATTCAAAACATTTTTTTTTTTTGTGTTTTAAAACTTCAAAAGGGTCCCCTATTTTTAAATAATTAATTTCATAGGAAATTATTATATAAAAATTGGAGGTTTTTGAACAATAAAACAATTTAGAATTTACTGGAAGAACCGGTTATCTCTGATTAATGATAATGAAGTTTCAAAAATTTAGTAAAAATAATTTAGGAAGGGGAAACTACTTATTGAAACATTTAGATAAATAAAATTACTTTGATCATAAAAACTCATTAAATTGTAATTTCTTAAAAAAAACCTTTCATAGATGAAAACACTTATTTATCCATAGTGGTCATTAAACAGTTATAAAGATAAAGTAGGGGGCCTTTTACAACATAGCCTTTTGATGTACTCATTTGTCATGGGTAGAGCCACTGTTGCCAGCAAGAGTTCATAGCTTCGACATGGTTACCTTTTAACGAACAATAATTCAGTATCCCATCCATTTAATAGCGCAGTAGTTAGAGATGAATTCATTTTTTTTAAACTAGTACCTAAAAGCCATTGCCCTGGTTTGGTGGCTAGATAGTGACAATGCCATTCATTGGTAGTAATTAAACTGAACAAGATGGCTCGTGATGAGACCCTGTTGATGCCTTGAAAATCGCTGCAACAACATTGGGGGATAACCACCCGGTCCGGACCTTAGTACAGCTCCTTTTCCGTTTGGAATGGTGGCTCCGACTGGGGATAATGGGACCAGTTTCCCAAAAGTGGATAAACGGGATGAATGGATGATTGATTAACTAAGCTAATGATGGGCGAATGACTAAATCTATTAACAAGAATATAAAAGCTATTACTTATCCCGGGAACTATTAAGCTTTGAAGTGTAGCGCTTGATGATCTATGTCTATGGACAGGCATATAGATGACTCCATCGAACAGACATGGACATTATTTCATTCGAGATTACTGTGCCTAAATAGTTAAGCAAAGCGATTAAAGTGATATTTCTACACTCATCATTTATATCATCGACATATACATGATTAAAAGAAAAGCATACCATAAAACATCCAATAGTGGAAGGAATATAGAACTGCTGTTAAAGCACATGCATATAATCAATAATAGCAAGGATAATAAAATAACAATTCATATGAAAGGAATGAATTCAGACATAGATAGAAATACCATATGAGCTGCTTGAAACTCCCAATATCAATCGCTACTTGTAATTCTTCCTTCAACGCAGAAACACTTTCAAACAAAGACAATAGTGCACAATTGCATAAAAAGCTTCCTTGTCAAATTAAGAACAACTGGTCCAGTTTCATAAAAGAATATGACTGAAGCACAATAGTGCAACTTCAGTCTTTAAGTCAGGTACAAAACTTTACGACCCTTTCCAAAACAATGAAAGGGTCTATAAATACTTAATTAATCTACCTATCTATAAAACAGAAATCCTACTTAATTGGTATCAATAAATCTTGATCCTATTTTCTTCAGCGATCTGGCAGTCGGCGGCATGATTCATCAAGTAGGCTGCTTGCCTTTATATCTGAGCTGACTTATCGCAAGCATTGGCTCTACTTTAGTTGGTTTTTTGAGGCGCGAGCTGAGCTGGGTGGCATAGGTGGCATCCTGAATATCGGGAATAATATACCCGATTGCATCTATTAGGCACTTGAGGGCGGCTCTCTGTGTGTGCGGCTTTACCAGGAAGAACCAATAGGTGTCCCAGGTTAAACTGTTAATCCCAGCGATTAATCTCCCTTTTTCTTCTAGATCTGGATAACATGATTGCTCCAATGTTTTCATCGTTGTCAGCTTTCCTGGTGTGCATTGGGAAATCATGTTTGATAAGTAGAGAGTGTTATTGACTAATTCAACTAAATTGCTAGAAGTTGATTTACATCTTGAAGCTGCCCTCTCTGCTTTCATTAACTGGGACTGCCATTCTGTGAAGAGTATATCTTTATGTGATTCTAAGATCCTGGGTAAATTCGCCGCTTGCCCTTGATCAGAATCTTGCCAGTCGAGAAATGCAGCTATTGTTTCTTCGGCTTGATCCAATTCAGTTCTGGCCTTTTCTACTTGCTTATTTATGGATGCCGTTAACTCACATAGTGGCTCTGCCTGGGCGATTTGTTGACACAAAAGCTTAATTTGGGATATTAATGCAGTATTTATTTGTAATGCTTTTGCTCTAAATTCAGCCACCTGTGTAACGCCCTTTATTTTCTCGAGCTGTGATGATAATTGAGCAATTTGCTCATCTTTTGTTTTCACCATTTGCTCATTCGCTGCCTTCAATTGTGCCAATGCCTCTGATAATTATTTTTGCTTTTGGATTGCGCTTTGGTCAATCCTTTGCTTTTCTGCCTGCAATTGTTGAGTTAGTTGACTGTTTAATTGTTGCTGCGTCAACAATTGCTGCTCTGCCTGCTCCGCTTTCTGCTTTGTTTTAGCTAACTACGCCTGTAATGAGAAAATCTCCTGATCCTTTGTTTTTAGTAAAAGGCTTACCTCCGATGCCTTATCTATTGTTGCTGCCGAATAAGCTCCCGCATACTGTGACAGTTTTGTCAGGTCATCGGAGGGGTCAAATTCCTCCTTCCAAACCACATTGCCCGTGACAGTTTGCTCTGGAAAAAGGGAAGGTTGATCAGTCCTTCTTCTTTTCCTTTGTCGTTTAACCACCGCTTTATGCCTTGGGCTGTAGAAGACATCCAGGGGAGGAATATCTTCTACCTGCAAAATTATTTGGTCGGAGGGGTCCTTTGGTATTATCTCTGCCTCTTTAGAAATGGGTGGGCTGCTGGTTCCACTTAGAACCTGTGGTGAAGTGATATCCTGTGTGTCCATTACCTTAGAAGTGTTTGAGTCCTTTGAACATTCCAAACCACTGATAATGGAATAAAATTGCTTCCATTCCTGGAGCAATTTAGGGTCAATATGAGTATCCATATTGACATCAATGGTGGTTTGTTTTTCCTTTTCAGCTTGGGTCTCCTTCCGCACTTTTTCCTGCTCTCTCTTATGCTCTTCTTCCTGCTCTTTCTTTTGCCTTTCCTCCTGTTCTTTCTTTTGCCTTTCCTCCTGTTCTCTCTTCTGCTTTTCCTCTTTCTCTCTTCTCTGCTTTTCCTCCTGTGCTTTCTTCTGATTTTCCTCCTGTGGCTTCTCTTGTTCTTTTGTTATAACTGGAGGTTCCTTTGACTGTTGCCGATCAGGCTCGCTTGACGATGTCGCTGGGGTTGTCGCTAGTAGATCTAGAGGCAGAGTTTGCAACCTCTGTTCTCTAAGTTTATTAAATTCAGTCAACCCTTCATCATTATATTTCATTTTGGCGAATGCTTTAACCTGATTTATTGTCTCAGCTGAAGAGAACAGGTCGTCAAACATATCTTCCTTATGATCAAACTTTGACAATTTGGCCTGTTCTAGTGCATTATAGGCAACTTTGTTTGGATCAAATGGCCTATTTGGGAGAGTCGCCAGAGTTAATGATTTGATCTTCGTGGCTTCCTTTTCTGCATGTTTGAGATCATGTAGAGTATAAACACCACACCTTAAGGGAAAAGAGGGCCAGCCCTGCTTCTTATTTTTCTTGAGAGTCTGTGTAACACTCTCAGTAATAATCTGGTAAGAGATTTCTCTTGCCAACAGTTTATCCGGTATGTATAAAGGGAGAACATGAGGTTCGGCTTGGCTACCGAAAACTCTTATATAAGTGAATTTCTCCTCTCCAAACCATCTCCCTACCACTGTTAAATCAATCCCAGCTTGGTAGGAAATCTTGGGAATGGGTTTATCAAAAATAGAATAATAAATAGGCACCATAAATCCATTACAGACTTGGTACAGATGGTGCTTGTAAGAGGATTTCCATAGTTTCTGATGGTATATGTGGATAGCCGTGGGGTCTTGTGGTGTCCACCTCCAACCGAGCACGGGAAATTCAGAATTGAAACACAATGTATCTAAAATATATGCACTGTAATAGAATGGGGGAATTATCCTTTCAGAGATGGAAGTCTTATTCCTAAACTCAAGAATAGCTTTGGCTAGTTTATCTGAGAGAATAGTGGCCCAATCCATTATTATACTGTTGCATGCAGCTTCCATTAAGGGGACCATTTCTACAGTGAAATTAGCAGAGTCATGCAATCCCCACAATCTACACATCATTATTCCAGCATAGCAATAAGGAGAAGCCAGGGAATCAACTGAGTACTTACCGGAAGACTCATGTTTGTGCTTTGCCGGATTTTGTCTCCAATCCCGAATGGGTTCGGATTCAACTTCATTTTCATTTGCGAATTTCTCCAAGAACGCCTTATTATATATCTTCTCTGGCTCAGGCAAATGATACATTTGCCTCAAATCATCAGCTTTAAATGACCCGAAAATTCTCCCGTCTCTGGTGCTGAAGGTTCTATCCAGGATTGGGATTTCTTCAATTGCCCACCGCACTACATCTGTGTATGGGAGAATTTGTTCCCTTGCTGCTATCCGGTGATGGAAGGAGTCAGCTAAGTCCTTAAGAGTACCCTCAGATTTCCGAGTAGAGTCTGCAGTAGCTTCTATTGTTGTCACTTTAGGTTCTTCGATTTCGATGAAGTTGTAGGTACTCTGCCAAGTAGTTCTGCCGAGACCAGAACATGTGGTATCCGAAATCAATCCTTTCTTTTTGTCAGCGAAAACTTGTCCTGCTGCTGGAGCCGCGGAAGCGCCTGTGGTCTTCTTGTATTTCTTCCCCATTTTGCCTGAGCTTTCTCCTTTGGATGAATTTTGCATAGAGGCGAAAATAAACGTAACACAGAGATATGACAATGAAAATCCAATATGGGAAAGATATATCGATCAAAGCGTGCTGAGAGATTAACTCTAAAAATGGCCGCAGATACAATCCATGGGAAGATCTTACAATTACATTAAATGGCCGTTTAAAACCTGCCAATCCTTAAATGCACATTATATCATTAATCGGCCGAATGACCCGTTTAAGCGTGCTATGGATGTTTTGGCGGTTGAGCGCAGGTGAATGATTGCTTAACAGATCAAGCTTTAAATATGAATGGATCGTAATATTCCTCCACTTTAACGGCTTTTTTGAAATCTGCGCTTTATCGCAATCGGCGATCGGGGCAAGCTTAAACCTTTTATATTGACATCCTTTGAAAACCCCGATCGCCGATAGCGATATCGCATCGCATCGGGAGTATTGGCATCATATGAGACATATATAATATATCGCCGATCGCCATCGCCGGTATCGCATCACATCGGGGCCAATGGCATGGGGGTGCTTTAAAATGTGCATAGAATATTACCGATAGCCGATAGCGATATCGCATTGACAGAGACCAATGTGCCACTTATTTATGTACCTTATGTCATTGCGATATGCGATCTTGCGATCGCTTTATCGCAATGATAAAAGATTGATTTATTTGCATAAATGGGTTTTTCAAAAAGGTTTCTTATAATGTTTTCATTTGGTTTTCGGACCTTTCTAAATAATACAATATTGATACCAATCAAAATCTAAAGGGACCCATTTCATAGAATAGTTTTGGGAATAAAATGATATGAAATGGGGGGTTGTTGTAGAGCACAACATTTGGCGATTCGCTGGAAGAAACAGTTATCTCTGAAAAGTATAGTAATACTTAAACTTTTTCAAAATAGAGTTCTAATCAAAAGGGAAAATTCTAATATAACTGGGTATATATGCATTCCGAATGAAATGAAACTATTTTGCTAACTTCCTCTCTTTTTTAAGAAAATAGATACATTCTAAGTTTTAAATAGGCCTTTATTGGTTTATAATGATAAAACAAAAAACCTTTCCAAATCAGCTTTTATAGTGAACTCATCTGTCATAGGTAGAGCCTCTGCTGCCAGAAAACGTTCATAGTTTCGATAGGGATACCTTTTAACCATGTTATTGTCCATTGTCCCATCCAATTAAGAGTATGATTAACAGGATGAATTCAAAACATGTTTTCATATTTTGTATTCCTTTTCTTTTTTCTGTTATTGATAAGATAAAAAGCCATTGTCCTGGTTTGGTGGCCAGCTATTGACAATGCCATTCACTGGTAGTAATCTAACCGAACAAGCTGGCTCGTGATGAGACCCCTTGTCTTATAATTCTAAGCCATTACCCTGTTATGGTATGCAGTCTTGGTAATGTCGGTTAGACTATTTCCCTATGATCATGGTAAGCAGGCTTGTAATAAGACCTCTTATCTTTAATATCAGATATTTTAGAATTACACTCTGAGTAACCATACACTTTGGTGAATGGGATGGACAGTTTTCTCCTTAAGAGTAGATGGATGACAGGGTAAGAGTTGAAGATGCTGAAGTTGGATTAGCTTCTATCTTGATATTGATAACCTTTTGTGACCAATTTGAAAACAGAAAATGATTTATAATACTTGTAAACTTTGAAAGGGGTTCACAAAACTTGAAGTGTGGTTTCAGAATACAATGATACCTAGTTTCCTAGAAATTATCCCTTTTGGTTAAGACTTCTATTATTTTAAAAGCAAATATCATACTACTTTCTGTGGATCAAGTTTTCAAACACAGCAAAGGTCAATGGGAGATACCTTACAACATTATTTTCTAAAAATCCTACAAACTACAAAACTCTATCAAACTAAAAGGAGAAGGGGTTACCTCCTCAATTAAAGAATTTCTTCAAGATAATGCCATTAACAGGGAGAGAATCTCTCAAACCTGATAAATCTTGCAATATGAAGGTTGAATGGCCTATCTTCTCGCAGATCTGAAATGGTCCAAGCCACATCTTCTGGAACTTGGTGTGTTTTCCCTTGTCCTCATGGGCTTTGTCCCATTTCAAAACTAAATCACCGACTTGAAATTGTTTTGAACCGGATGAGACTGAATCAAAAGCTGCCTTGATGATTTGCTGATGTTTGGCATGAATAACCTTGGCTTTTTCTCTTTCCTCTTCTAATTTTAGAATTTGATCATGTCTAAGCTGAATAGAAGAGGAAGGACTTTCCTCAATGAACTGAATTAGGGCTAGAGAAGGAAGAACAAGATTTGTGGGCAGTACTGCTTCTTTTCCATACACAAGGTTGAATGGGAAAGATCCTATAGAAGCTTTCTGTGTTATCCTATCAGCCCATAATGCAAACATTAAGGATTTGTGCCAGTTTTTATGATTCTGTTCGATAGTTCGCTTAATGATTTTGATCAAATTTTTATTAGTAGACTCTGCTAAACCATTACCCTGGGGATAGTAATTAGCAGAGTATTTCAATTTAAATCCTCTTTTAATAGCGAAATCAAACATAGCATTGCCTGAGAAGTAAGATGCATTATCAAAAACAAGAGCATTTGGGACACCAAACCTGGTAATGATGAATTGATCTATGAATTCAATGATTGCTTCAGAATTTGCTGTCTTCAAAGGAATTGCCTCAACCCACTTAGTAAAATAATCGGTAGTAGTAAGGATATACTTATGCTGTTTGGAAGACGGTGGAGTAATTTCCCCAATGATGTCCAATCCCCATTGCTCAAATGGTTGTTCAATGTTGACTGGTTGTAGAGGGAAAGCTGGTTTACATTGTGTTCCACTAGAAGTTTGACAATTGAGGCATTTCCTTACATACTCGTGGGCATCTCTAAACAGAGTTGGCCAATAGTATCCAGCATGAATAATTTTGTGCGCTGTTGTGTCAGCTCCAAAATGTCCTCCTGCTAGTCCATCATGTAACTCCTGCAAAACCTTTTGTGCTTCAGGTTTCTCAAGGCATCTTAATAAGATGGAATCATAATTCTTCTTAAAAAGCACATCATCAATAATTGTAAAATTCTTTGCTTTTAACCTAATGGCCCTTTTGTTTTTGTAAGACAGGTTAGGAGGTGCATATCCATTTTTCAAATAAAAGATTAAATATGCATATTGTGACTCAGAATCAGTAATACTTATCTGATTGATTTCTTCAGTTTGATCTGTATCACCTGATTCTGGGAAGTTGGATGCTCCTGCCAATAACCTGCAAAAACCTTGGCCCCTAACAATCTTTGCTGGCTTAATTTCTAAGTCATATTCTTGAAGCGCTGTGACCCAGTTTGCCCTCTTTTCACCCAGTTCTTTTTGGATTAATAGTTGCCTAACTGCAGGGAAAGGAACTATAAATTTTGTGTGGGTTTTCAAAAGGAAGGGTCTATAATGTTTGACCGCTTTAAATACAGCAAAGGCTTGTTTTTCTACTTCGGAGTAATTCAATTCAGCACCCTGAAGATTTGAACTAAAAAATGAAATGGGTGCTTCCAAATTGTGATCGTTGAGCTGCGTGAGTACTGCTGCATAAGACGAAGTGGAGGCGATAGTGTATAATATAAAATGATTAGAAAAATTGGGAGTATTTAAGGCTGGGGCATCGATTATTGATTGTTTGATTAAATCAAATGCTTCTTTCTCTGCTGATCCCCACTTAAAGACTGAATTCTTCTTGATCATAGTTTGAAGTGGCAAAATAATTTGAGAAAAATCTGGAACAAATCTTTTAACAAAATTGATTTGGCCTAAAAATGACTGCATGGATTTCTTATTGTGTGGGAAAGGGATTTCAGAGATTTCTTTGATCCGATCCGGATCAATATAAATGCCATCTTTAGACACAATAAAGCCTAAGAGCTTTCCTTGGTCAAGAGCGAAGAAAGATTTTTTAGGGTTAAGAGAAATACCATATCTTTTGCAGCGTTGAAAGATTTGACTTAGGTCATGCAAGTGATTGGACCTCTCTTTAGAGAATACAGTAATATCGTCTAAATAGACGACTACTGTTCTATTAATCATCCCTTCAAAAGTTGTATCCATCGCTCTTTGGAATGTTGCTCCTGCATTAATAAGTCCGAAGGGCATTTTCTGATATGCATATGTTCCCCATTTGGTTCTGAATGTAGTTTTAAGCTGGTCATCAGGATGGACCAAAACTTGGTTATATCCTGAGAAACCGTCCAAAAAGGACATTAATTCAGAGCCTGCTACTGATTGGAGTATCTGCTCCATAGTAGGCAATGGGAAATTATCTTTTAAGCTTGCCTTGTTCAAATTCCTGAAATCAATACAAATCCGAATGTCGCCATTTTTCTTTCTGACTGGCACCATATTGGAGACCCAGTTTGAGTGTCGGACTGGAAAAATAATCCTGGCTTTCAAGAGTTTGTTAAGCTCAGTCTTTATTTGACTCTCTAAACTTGGATGTATTTTTCTTAACTTCTGTTGAATTGGTTTCTGATTGGGAAGCACTGGAATGGTATGCTGGATAATGGATGTATCATATGTCTTCAAATCATCATATTTCCAAGCAAAAACCTGTTTATTTTTCCTTAACAGTTTAATGAATGCCTCTTTCTCTTCCAAGGAAAGTCCTAATCCTAAATTAATATTTTGAGGAGATTGCTCAGTACCAAGATTTATCAACTCAAACCTTAGGGTAGAGCTTTGGAGCTTTGCATTAATCACAGGTTTAAACCTGTCTTTAATATCATAAAGATCCTCCAGCTTTACCACAGGCTTGGGGATTGAATTTTCCTGAGGTGTTTCTCTCATTTGAAAGTCATGCTCATTTTCCTCAATAATTTGATTATCATAGGACTTTTCAGAAGTTAAGAATTGTAAAATATCCTCATCATGGTTAAATACTCTCCAATTAGTGACATTGTCAGGAATTGAAGGCCTAAAAAGAAATTCTATTGAAAATCTATCCGGGCTGTAGTCTTCAAAAGGTAGGAGTTTGGAAGCTACATTGGCTAGCAGGTCGGCTGCCGAGTTTTGAGATCTAGGGATGGCGGAAATATTGAATGCCGAAAAGTGTGAAGTGAGTTCTTGTACCAGCGATTGATAATGTTTAAGATGATTTGAAAGACAATGAATTGTATTTCTCACCTGTTTGACAATAATTTCAGAATCGCTGAATACTTTTAGATATTGCACTTTAAGGCCGATTGCTTTATACAGTCCTTGGACTAAGGCTTCATACTCGGATGTATTGTTAGTGCATTCAAATTCCAGCCTACAAGACAGCATTGTCTTTTCTCCTTGTGGGCTAACCAAAATACATCCTGCTCCTGAGCCCTCGCTAGACTTGGACCCATCGAAATATAATGACCAAAATAAAGAAGTATTAACAATTGTATTTACAGTTTTCTCAGTATCATTGAAACATCTAGACCTATCTGTTTGTGAAAAATTCTCAATCTGAGATGTAAAATGATTGACTAAGAAAGGGGATGACTGGGCAGTAAAGTTACCAAAGAATGACTCAGATGAATAATTCCCCAAAATGTTGTTGTTAAATGCTACGGGTTGGTTTTCTTGCTCAAATTCAGTAACTGTATGGGTCATATGTTTCTCTCGATCAATCCTTATTTGATTTGGCTTACCCTTATAGGGAAGCCACATATGTGACCAATCAGTAGAAATATACCCATGTAGCTTTTCAGACCAATCCCTACTCAAGATTAAACCGTAAAATTCAGGTATATCGGCTATTAGGATATCAATCCTTTGTACTACTCTGGGATTAGCAGATAACCTGATAGTTACGGAATTAATCTCTCCCACAACCTGTACTTTGGTCCTGTCCAACTGTACAATATGAATAGCAAACTTCTGGGGTTCAATGTTTAGTTTGGAACAAACTAAAGCTGGCATTATATTAGAAGATGCCCCTGAGTCAATCAAACAGTTGTGTAGGTTTCTGTTGTAGATCTCATAGGTTAGAAGGAACGGTGGAGTATGAGAATTTGATCTATCTCCAATCAGAACTGAATCGGTAGCTTCAACCATACTGGGAGGAGGTTGGCCTGAATCATTAGCAGCTTTAGCACTGGGAAGAGGTGCAGAAGGAACAGCATTTAATTCTTTGAGAAGCAATTTCTGCTGATGTTTTAATTTACTAAGTTCAAACATAGTAATGTTTGCTTTAGTTTTCTTCATGTCATCAACAATATTGTACTCCATTGAATCAGATACCACTAATGTTTTAGATGTTGAAGGAATATTAGAAGTTGAAGGCTGGTTTTGGGGAACTGCTGCAGGTGATTTCTTTGCAGGTATTTTTTCTTTGGTTGTAGCGGCACCTGCACTCCTTTTCTTTGACATTACCTGAACAGGTTCGGAAGTACTTTTACTCCTAGTAGTGACTGGGAACGCTTCTTCTTCATTATCAGTATCGGAGTTGGGGAGTATAAAATCCCACATTCCATGACATTCTACTACTTCTTCTTCATCATCAGTTGGTGAGATTGTTTCTTCTTCCTCTTCTTCTTGCTCTGAATCTGCATTAGATATGACATTCGGTGGCTTTGATTCATTTTTCTTATAAGTTCTAAAGGGTCTTTTGGTTGAGGTTTCGACTACCTGTTTCTTTGTTTCAACCATTTCATTTGATAAAGTTTTTAGGACTTTTTGCAAACCCTCCATGTCATATGGGTCTTTTGGGGTTTTCTTTCTTGAGTCATCTTTGAAAGAGACTTTTTTGGCTTTTCTGTCTTCCAGAGCAGCTTTCTTTTCTAGAGCATTAATGCGCTTTTCCACAGCAAGTGCTTCTCTCATGTTTTCAGCTAAGGTAGGTTTCCCAGCCCTGTCTACAAAAATGGCTATATTGGCAGGTAGGGCGGTTATATACCATTCGCTTCGAATTTGTTCACTTGGTTTGGAGGCAGTAGGGATTTTATTCAGGAGTTTATTGAAGCGGGCATTAAATTCCTTAATTGGTTCCCTATGCTCTATCCTCAGATTGGAGAGATCGTTTATTAGGGTAGCCAAAGACCTATCATCTCCATATTTGGTAAGAAACTACTCTTGGCAAGTGTTCCAACTGGTAATGGAACCAGAAGGTAAAGAAAAATACCAGGATCCTATTGATCCTTGCAAGGTATATGGAAAAAGTCTAACAATAACATCTTGTTCTGTTACTCCTTTCAAGTTGACTGCCAACATGAAATTATTAATGTGTTCCTCAGCCTGGGTCCCATCATCTGGGTTAAACTTTGGTAGCCATTTTTCAGGAGCATCTGGTAATGCATGCAATGGTGCAGGCATGTTGACTGCACCAGGCCTGGTCCATGGATCTGCCATTGTAATAGCAGTAGTGGTTGATACTACTGTTGGAATTCCAGATGTCTGGGAAGGAAATAATGTTGAGGAGTGAGTAGGTTGGGATGTTAAAGCTCCTAATCCCTGATGAACAACAATATGTAATGGGGGAGTGGATGGTTGACTTTGGAGAGAGGAAGATGTAATGGAGGATGTGGATGAAAGCTCTTCACTGTCAGATCCTTCAGTATATTTCTTCGCCTTTTTCCTTTTGGGTAAAGGGAACTTAGTGGGTTCAATACTGAGCTTTTCGCTTTGAAGTCTGGTGAGAGGGTGAGGTAAATTGAACCGCGAAGTCGCATTGCTTTGTGATACTTCAGATTTCTGTGGTGAAATCGAGAAGCTCTGAAGTTTGTGGATAAGAGACTGGACTTCAGGGGATTCAAGACTTAATTGTTCTGGAGTATGATGGGTTTGAGCAGTGGTAGTTGATTCCTCTTCTTCTTGTTTGGATGCTGGAGAACCAGCATGCAAATGGGAAGCTCGAGGGGATATGGAGGGAGAATTACTCTTAGAATGGCTTGCAGATTTTGGTTTGTGTGCCATTCATAGTTGAGGCCCTCCTTCTAGCGCCAAAAATGTTGATGCCTCGAAAATCGCTGCAACAACATTGGGGGATAACCACCCGGTCCGGACCTTAGTACAGCTCCTTTTCCGTTTGGAATGGTGGCTCCGACTGGGGATAATGGGACCAGTTTCCCAAAAGTGGATAAATGGGATGAATGGATGATTGATTAACTAAGCTAATGATGGGCGAATGACTAAATCTATTAACAAGAATATAAAAAAACTATGACTTATCCCGGGAACTATTAAGCTTTGAAGTGTAGCGCTTGATGATCTATGTCTATGGACAGGCATATAGATGACTCCATCTAACAGACATGGACATTATTTCATTCGAGATTACTGTGCCTAAATAGTTAAGCAAAGCGATTAAAGTGATATTGCTACACTCATCATTTATATCATCGACACATACATGATTAAAAGAAAAGCATACCATAAAACATCCAATAGTGGAAGGAATATAGAACTGCTGTTAAAGCACATGCATATAATCAATAATAGCAAGGATAATCAAATAACAATTCATATGAAAGGAATGAATTCAGACATAGATAGAAATACCATATGAGCTGCTTGAAACTCCCAATATCAATCGCTACTTGTAATTCTTCCTTCAACGCAGAAACACTTTCAAACAAAGACAATAGTGCACAATTGTATAAAAAGCTTCCTTGTCAAATTAAGAACAACTGGTCCAGTTTCATAAAAGAATATGACTGAAGCACAATAGTGCAACTTCAGTCTTTAAGTCAGGTACAAAACTTTACGACCCTTTCCAAAACAATGAAAGGGTCTATAAATACTTAATTAATCTACCTATCTATAAAACAGAAATCCTACTTAATTGGTATCAATAAATCTTGATCCTATTTTCTTCAGCGATCTGGCAGTTGGCGGCATGATTCATCAAGTAGGCTGCTTGCCTTTATATCTGAGCTGACTTATCGCAAGCATTGGCTCTACTTCAGGTGGTTTGTTGAGGCGTGAGCTGAGCTGGGCAGCATAGGTGGCATCCTGAATATCGGGAATAATATACCCGATTGCATCTGTTAGGCACTTGAGGACGGCTCTCTATGTGTGCATCTTTACCAGGAAGAACCAATAGGTGTCCCAGGTTAAACTGTTAATCCTAGCGATTAATCTCCCTTTTTCTTCTAGATCTGGATAACATGATTGCTCCAATGTTTTCATCGTTGTCAACTTTCCTGGTGTGCATTGGGAAATCATGTTTGATAAGTAGAGAGTGTTATTGACTAATTCAACTAAATTGCTAGAAGTTGATTTACATCTTGAAGCTGCCCTCTCTGCTTTCATTAACTGGGACTGCCATTCTGTGAAGAGTATATCTTTATGTGATTCTAAGATCCTGGGTAAATTCGCCGCTTGCCCTTGATCAGAATCTTGCCAGTCGAGAAATGCAACTATTGTTTCTTCGGCTTGATCCAATTCAGTTCTGGCCTTTTCTACTTGCTTATTTATGGATGCCGTTAACTCACATAGTGGCTCTGCCTGGGCGATTTGTTGACACAGAAGCTTAATTTGGGATATTAATGCAGTATTTATTTGTAATGCTTCTGCTCTAAATTCAGCCACCTGTGGAACGCCCTTTATTTTCTCGAGCTGTGATGATAATTGAGCAATTTGCTCATCTTTTGTTTTCACCATTTGCTCATTCGCTGCCTTCAATTGTGCCAATGCCTCTGATAATTCTTTCTGCTTTTGGATTGCGCTTTGGTCAATCCTTTGCTTTTCTGCCTGCAATTGTTGAGTTAGTTGACTGTTTAATTGTTGTTGCGTCAACAATTGCTGCTCTGCCTGCTCCGCTTTCTGCTTTGTTTCAGCTAACTGCGCCTGTAATGAGAAAATCTCCTGATCCTTTGTTTTTAGTAAAAGGCTTACCTCCGATGCCTTATCTATTGTTGCTGCCGAATAAGCTCCCGCATACTGTAACAGTTTTGTCAGGTCATCGGAGGGGTCAAATTCCTCCTTCCAAACCACATTGCCCGTGACAGTTTGCTCTGGAAAAAGGGAAGGTTGATCAGTCCTTCTTCTTTTCCTTTGTCGTTTAACCACCGCTCTATGCCTTGGGCTGTAGAAGACATCCAGGGGAGGAATATCTTCTACCTGCAAAATGATTTGGTCGGAGGGGTCCTTTGGTATTATCTCTACCTCTTTAGAAATGGGTGGGCCACTGGTTCCACTTAGAACCTGTGGTGAAGTGATATCCTGTGTGTCCGTTACCTTAGAAGTGTCTGAGTCCTTTGAACATTCCAAACCACTGATAATGGAATAAAATTGCTTCCATTCCTGGAGCAATTTAGGGTCAATATGAGTATCCATATTGACATCAATGGTGGTTTGTTTTTCCTTTTCAGCTTGGGTCTCCTTCCGCACTTTCTCCTGCTCTCTCTTATGCTCTTCTTCCTGCTCTTTCTTTTGCCTTTCCTCCTGTTCTTTATTTTGCCTTTCCTCCTGTTCTCTCTTCTGCTTTTCCTCTTTCTCTCTTCTCTGCTTTTCCTCCTGTGCTTTCTTCTGATTTTCCTCCTGTGGCTTCTCTCGTTCTTTTGTTATAACTGGAGGTTCCTTTGACTGTTGCCGATCAGGCTCGCTTGACGATGTCGGTGGGGTTGTCACTAGTAGATCTAGAGGCAGAGTTTGCAACCTCTGTTCTCTAAGTTTATTAAATTCAGTCAACCCTTCATCATTATATTTCATTTTGGCGAATGCTTTAACCTGATTTATTGTCTCAGCTGAAGAGAACAGGTCGTCAAACATATCTTCCTTATGATCAAACTTTGACAATTTGGCCTGTTCTAGTGCATTATAGGCAACTTTGTTTGGATCAAATGGCCTATTTGGGAGAGTCGCCAGAGTTAATGATTTGATCTTCGTGGCTTCCTTTTCTGCATGTTTGAGATCATGCAGAGTATAGACACCACACCTTAAGGGAAAAGAGGGCCAGCCCTGCTTCTTATTTTTCTTGAGAGTCTGTGTAACACTCTCAGCAATAATCTGGTAAGAGATTTCTCTTGCCAACAGTTTATCCGGTATGTATAAAGGGAGAACATGAGGTTCGGCTTGGCTACCGAAAACTCTTATATAAGTGAATTTCTCCTCTCCAAACCATCTCCCTACCGCTGTTAAATCAATCCCAGCTTGGTAGGAAATCTTGGGAATGGGTTTATCAAAAATAGAATAATAAATAGGCACCATAAAGAAATTACAGACTTGGTACAGATGGTGCTTGTAAGAGGATTTCCATAGTTTCTGATGGTATATGTGGATAGCCGTGGGGTCTTGTGGTGTCCACCTCCAGCCGAGCATGGGAAATTCAGAATTGAAACACAATGTATCTAAAATATATGCACTGTAATAGAATGGGGGAATTATCCTTTCAGAGATGGAAGTCTTATTCCTAAACTCAAGAACAGCTTTGGCTAGTTTATCTGAGAGAATAGTGGCCCAATCCATTATTATACTATTGCATGCAGCTTCCATTAAGGGGACCATTTCTATAGTGAAATCAGAAGAGTCATGCAATCCCCACAATCTACACATCATTATTCCAGCATAGCAATAAGGAGAAGCCAGGGAATCAACTAAGTACTTACCGGAAGACTCATGTTTGTGCTTTGCCGGATTTTGTCTCCAATCCCGGATGGGTTCAGATTCAACTTCATTTTCGTTTGCGAATTTCTCCAGGAATGCCTTATTATATATCTTCTCTGGCTCAGGCAAATGATACATTTGCCTCAAATCATCAGCTTTAAATGACCCGAAAATTCTCCCGTCTCTGGTGCTGAAGGTTCTATCCAGGATTGGGATTTCTTCAATTGCCCACCGCACTACATCTGTGTATGGGAGAATTTGTTCCCTTGCTGCTATCCGGTGAAGGAAGGAGTCAGCTAAGTCCTTAAGAGTACCCTCAGATTTCCGAGTAGAGTCTGCAGTAGCTTCTACTGTTGTCACTTTAGGTTCTTCGATTTCGATCAAGTTGTAGGTACTCTGCCAAGTAGTTCTGCCGAGACCAGAACATGTGGTATCCGAAATCAATCCTTTCTTTTTGTCAGCGACAGCTTGTCCTGCTGCTGGCGCCGCGGAAGCGCCTGTGGTCTTCTTGGATTTCTTCCCCATTTTGCCTGAGCTTTCTCCTTTGGATGAATTCTGCACAGAGGCGAAAATAAACGTAACACAGAGAGATGACAATGAAAATCCAATATGGGAAAGATATATCGATCAAAGCGTGCTGAGAGATTAACTCTAAAAATGGCCGCGGATATAATCCATGGGAAGATCTTACAATTACATTAGATGGCCGTTTAAAACCTGCCAATCCTTAAATGCACATTATATCATTAATCAGCCGAATGACCTGTTTAAGCGTGCTGTGGATGTTTTGGCGGTTGAGCGCAGGTGAATGATTGCTTAACAGATCAAGCTTTAAATATGAATGGATCGTAATATTCCTCCACTTTAACGGCTTTTTTGAAATCTGCGCTTTATCGCAATCGGCAATCAGGGCAAGCTTAAACCTTTTATATTGACATCCTTTGAAAACCCCGATCGCCGATAGCAATATCGCATCGCATCGGGAGTATTGGCATCATATGAGACATATATAATATATCGCCGATCGCCGATCGCCGGTATCGCATCGCATCGGGGCCAATGGCATGGGGGCGCTTTAAAATGTGCATAGAATATTACCGATAGCCGATTGCGATATTGCATCGGCGGAGACCAATGTGCCACTTATTTATGTACCTTATGTCATTGTGATATGCGATCTTTTGATCGCTTTATCGCAATGATAAAAGATTGATTTATTTGCAGAAATGGGTTTTTCAAAAAGGTTTCTTATAATGTTTTCATTTGGTTTTCGGACCTTTCTAAATAATACAATATTAATACCAATCAAAATCTAAAGGGACCCATTTCATAGGATAGTTTTGGGAATAAAATGATATGAAATGGGGGGTTGTTGTAGAGCACAACAGACCCCTTGGCTTATAATTTCAATAATCATAAGCCATTACCTTGATTTGCTGTTCAGTATTGGTAATGTCAGTTTATTATTTCCCTATGATCATGGTAAGCAAGCTCATGGTGAGACCTCTTATCTTTTGGAGAATCGTTGACTCCTTAAGAGTTTTGGATGACAACTAGAGTTGAAGATGCTTAGTCATAAGCCAATCTTTGATTTTTAAAGATAATATTTTTTAACTGGTAATAGAGTAAAAATGATCTTATAATTTCGAGGTTTAAAAGATTTTACAACTTAATGGAAATAAAAATTACAGAGTTATATAATTTTTATCTAATTTTTCAATTTTCATAACCACTTCCTTAAAAATTCCTACTTTCAAATTGAAAAAATCATAAAATGGTTTCAAGAGATGTTTGTGAAAAGCCAAAGGTATGCTATTAACATTATTTTCTAAAAGAAAAATGTAAATGTGATATGATAACAAAATTTTCTCAAGATACAACCATTCACAAGTATGATGGTAAAATCACCAAAACCAAATCTAAAAAGAAAACTCCACAAGATTGTTTATATAAATTTCTTAAAAAAAGAAAAAGAAGATAATCAAGTAAACATTCTTTCTTATGTTGAAATTTAGATAAATTTTAACTTGTAAAGTTATAAGCATTTAGTAATAATAAAATTTAGTTCAAATGAGGAAGCATCTTAACCATTTTCTAATCAAGGTAATGCTTTTAAAGAAAAAGATTAAAGGTTTACAGATCCCCCATTTTGGCTGATTTGATGAGAATCGTTATTTATTCCTTTAAAAACTTAAAGCAAATCAGGAAAATGAGCTCAAAGTTTGATCTAATGGAGGTGTGAAAATGCTTGTGAAGAGCTGCAAAAGAGACTTACATATCAACAAAAACTAAAAACAAAATTGAATCTAAAAAGTAAAGAAATGAATGAAAGTGAGTATATGAGAATTATGAAGATTGATGAAGATAACATAAATATGCTCTGCAAAAGAATAATTGGAGAATATAATCAAAATTTTTCTACCATAAGATATGAAGCATATTTTTCTATTAAAGGCAATGAGAGTGAAGATCATATAAAATTCATAAATGAAATAGTTGGTAAGTGGTTGCAAGTATTTATTGGTGTAGATAACATGGAAAATTTGACTAGTGGAGACAATCAAAGGAGAGAGAAGAAAAAAGAATTAAGATGCAATGCTTGAGATGCATGAAGAAGAATTTGAGTTGTTGGAATTTTTTTTGAGAGGACCTAAGCCAAGAGAAGAGATTATAGCTAGAGATGAAGCATGTTCAAAATTGCCTAACAATGAAGGAATGCTTACAACATCTAAAGAACCATAGGTAAATTTTAATTTTAAAATTGACTATGAGGTTGCAGGAAGTGTTTATGAACATCAAAATGTGATTAAAGAAATAGAATTTGAACTATTTCTGGAAGATTAAATTGAGCCTCAAGTACAACATTCAAAGAAAATGTTTAGAGATTTTGAGGAAGAGATGATATTTTTAGAGAAATGGCTGGCAAGAGATACAAGTAATGAGGGTTGCATAGAGTTTTCAAAATCAACTTATTTTGAGGAACAACTTAGAGTTCCATATAATAGTGGTATGCATGAGGAGAAAATGCAACAATTGGTGAGAAACAACAACAATACATTTCAATGAGAAGACAATAGTATTTATGTTGTAAGGCAACAAGGGAGAAGACATACAAATGTCTTGAACATCTTTGGAAAGCTATATGCTAGGAAGGTCCGAAGAAAGATAATAATTCTGAATTTTTTATGCAACAATTGAGAAAGGAAAACAATGAATTTCGACTAAAATCCAAATTGAATGTTGAAATAGAGAGGCTGTAGAAAATTATAATGAAAGTGCTAGAGAGAGTACACATTGATGTAATAAATGAAGTTAGCAGCAAGAGCAAAATGAATGTACAAGAGCACATCAGTAAGGTTAATGGAAAGCTAATTTTTTTTTTTGGAATATTTGGAATTGGAAGGTAATAAAAACAAAATAAATTGAACACGAGCATACAAAAACAAATGATCAACTATAGTACAAATTTTGGTATCTAGGAGGATCGGTTCATCAAAGGATTATGACATGCTGGAAATTTCCACCAAATTTCATTTCCACTCCAAGGATTTACCCCTTTGAATTTGACCACATATGGGTAAAGACTTATTTTATTGCACACATATTGTTAGCATCCTATTTTGGTGTTCGATCGTTGCTCAATGCAAAGCACCTTGGATAGTGACCTCACCATGGTTCGATTCTCTAACCTATAACAATTACACATGCATAAATATTCCTTCTCTCATTCACTTAATCATAAATTTTCATGTTGATGGTGTTGGTTTTGCTAACATTCAGGGGGTATCCCTGATATGAAGTCCCAATTAGACCTCACACCGTTTCGTGTAGGATTCCCATCTGAATACAATGAGGTTATCAATGCAACGAGTTTTAATGATGTGCCTCGCCTACAATAACACATAGAGTGATGTATAGTGACTTTGGTGAGAACAAGTGTGTGACCCTGCAGAGAGTCAAGTGTGATGCATGAAGGTTATGCCACATGGAAGGGGAAATAAGTGAGCCCCTTAAAACCTATAATAGAACACAACTTGAAAGGAACACATGAGTATAAGTGACATCACAAGATAATATGTGAAATAATTCACAAGTTAACATTGATGAATTAATATAACAACAAGAATTCAACAAGATTCATAACAATGCAAATGAAATAGTTCATAGTCATAAGCATAAGTTAAATAACACACATTGCAAACATAACAAGAATAGTCCTACTATATTGACGGACCACTAGCCCCAATAGTGGAACGTGAAGTCAACATCTACTTGTCCTGCAAAGAAATATACTTCCCCTATGCTACGAAGAAGCCAAGGCTCTCATAAACTCCAAAGATCTTGACTCTAAGCCTAATCCTAGCCAAAATATTTGCTCCAAAAATACCTTTACATGAGTTATGAGGTTCTATTTATAACAAGAGGGAGTGACTTTTCAACTCCCCTTTTTGACTTTTAGACTTCCCTCATGCTTCTTCAACTTATTTACAGAATAACACATTACATTATGTCATGAATTTTCACATTCCAATTTTGACACTTGGAATTCCACTTACAAATTAATTACAAATAATATTACAATTTACACTCGTACCCATATAAGACAAAATAGGGTAGAGCCAACTAGACAACCTAACAAGACGAAACACTATCATTCTTGAGTTTGGGAAAACTCAAGCTCAACAACTTCCAATTGATGTCTCTTGGTCACATATCAGTGCCAAGCTTGGTACTGTGCAATGACATCCCCAAACTATGTGATGGTGCTTGTCTAGAAGTGAACTCTAACCTCCATGGAATCTGAGTACAATGATTTGGAACCAATTTGAAATTCCTTCTAGAGCATGAGAAACATTGTATGCACTTGGACATGGCCACCGATGTAGTTCTGCATGTTCTGTCTGTTCAACTCCAAATCTTCCTTGGTGGAAATCTATCTTAGCTGCTCCAAGTATTCCTCTATCTCCTTCCTAGACTTGGTTCCTGGGTTTGCCTTTAGTGAGTAAGGAAACTTATGGGATCCTGTGGGACTTCACCAATAAATCCAAATTGTTGTATAGCCGTGCATATGAGGCTTGAATGTTACAAATGAACGAGGTGAGTTTTTTTTTGTTATGGATCAACATCCACACTCTTGTTTTCTCCAGCTCTGCTTGTTGCTTCATTTTCTTTCCCAAGTCAAGCGATGCCCCTTTGTATCGCATCGACCATTCATGCACAACAACAATTGTAACTTGCACATTCCTGAGAGCTTTGACGAAGTATTTACATTGTTGTTGTAAGCCATGCACGTGGACAACTACCTTATGCATGGTAACAAGCTCCTCATAGAGATTCCACATAGTATCTCCAAGTGCCAATGTTTCACTAAGAATCCCTGCCTTTATTTCCTGTAGATGAACCTGTGCATAAGTTGCATTTTGAGCTACTGCACGGAGTTGTTCGACCTCTTTCTTGGCATCCTCCAAGTTTTTTTCCAATTCCTTTTTCTCGGTCATCAAAAGCTTAGTATTTGACTTTTCTGCACTTGCGAAGGCCAAGTTGGATATTGCAATGACATTGGGATTCTTCCTGGTGTCAGCTTGTTAATGCCTCGAAATTCGCTGCACCAACATGGGGGAAAACCACCCGGTCCAGACCTTAAAGCAGCCCCTTTTCCGTTTGGGATAGTGGCTCCGACTGGTTAAATTATGTCCAGTTACCTTTATCAGCTTTAAATCCACCTTTAATTGCTAATAGCAAGGGACATCAAATCGATTCTTCTAGTTGATAAGGCAAGAAGAATGACCCTTACGTTGTTTGTTTGGAACAACCAAACCAATCTAAAGCATTGCCTCAAAAAGAGGAATTTTATGGATAACATGTGCAAGATTTAACTAGCATGAAATTATTCTACCCTATAATGAAAACATAATCTATTTTGGCCAAGGTAAGAATAGTCTTATTCTTAACCAAGAGAAAAACTATTAATGAGAAAGGGAAGAGAATTTATTTGAATTTGGATTTAAAATATTTGCAAGATGCTAAAATAGGTCAATGTCTTACAAATGATAAAGACAACTACGCAATGAAAAGATGTTACCCAATAGTTATATAAAATCTTTTATGCATATATCCAAATTCTTAACTTATCATGAATTCATTATGTGATTTATATCGAGTGAGGGAAATAGTTCTCCAAACTCAAGATAAGTTAAATCAAGACAAATTTATAAACAATTAATAAATAGTTATTTATTATTACAAATAAATCTCCATGAATTCTCCATAATCTTATTTAAACCAGTGAGATTCCTGCAAAGATAGCTTCACAAAATTAAACAATTTATCATAAATTGAGTAAAATTAACAAAAGTGCTAACAATACTCATTCATACCGATTGTGCTGATTAAAAACATAATAAGTTAAATAGATAATAAATCTGTGAAACGATTACAATAGTGAAACTGAAAAAAAAACTTATCATTTATTGAAATTTCTTTTACAGTCCTTGATGCCTAGAATTTCTTTGAAGAGAAAACTTCTACAATAGTGTAAGAAAATATCCCTTGTAAAGAATCTTTGATTCTCGGCTATTTTTCAAGGCCCTCGTCCTTCCTCATCCTTTTCTTCATCTTAAAGCTCTCCATATGTGCAGAAGTGCTACTATTTGAAGCCTCTTTAAGTAAAAGAAAAAGAATTCAAATCCTATAATTCTATTAAAAAGACTAAGAGGTACAATAGTGTAAGCCTCAAAGGCTTTATTTTTCAAATTCTGGACTCTTTATTTGATCCATTAAGCGGGTTTAAATAGCAATAATTTAAAAAAAAAAAATAATAGGTCTGCGCACAACACTAAGGAAATTAACAAAATCCCTCAAATATTGAAAAAATAAAACAATTTTCAAAGACAATATTTTGAAATGCCATTTTGGCTTATTGGCCTCGTATTTCAATCGAAGGGTCCTCGCATTTGCAGATTCTGTGGAACTGATCTGCTTCTTTTTCTGCATAGCTTTCTCCTCTTTGTTTTCTTCGATGTCGAATTCTTCGTTTATACCTGGAAAACAATAAACCATGGATAAGCAAACATAAGTACAAAAATGTGTTTTTTCAGAAAAAGATAAGATCGAATGAAATTATATACATCATTTATTTAAATTGCAATTGCATTGGAATTAGGGACAGATTCCAACATTGCAGTCAGAATCGAGGGTGTTCCTACCGGAATTACAATCAAATGGAGAACATTCCAATTGGAATTGTGAAGAGGAATCAATTCACAATTTCTATTTGGAAGCATCCCTATCCGAATCAAATCAAAATCACAGTGAAAGGGATCGAATCGCAATCTAAATTAAGCCGGGAGCGGAAAAAGTGTGAGGCCCATGAATCTCGCAATTGCGATATCGCAATCGCGGAAGGCCGGGGATAGGGTTGATTGCAATCACATCAACGGAGAGAAACAACACTAACAGTCTCGAAAGACTTGCGATTGTGATTTGTGAAATGACGTGGGGGATGACGTGACTGGTGACGTCACTAATGATGTGGTAGATCGCAGTCGTAGTCGGTATTGGCCAGGAGTCATGGCTTTTGATAGTCGCGAATGTGATATATTTTAGACTATGGTTTATAACCTTGACGGGTCCAGAATTGAGTGCAAATCGCATCGCAAAGGGGTGGAGAGGGGTCAAGCCTATGGTTCTTGCGATTATGCGGATGCGGGGGAACTATGAAATGGAGTGTATGACCTTTCGGATTCGGGGGATCGAAATCACAAAAGGGATAGGCTATGGAACTTGGGATATGGGATTTGCGATTATGATGGCCCAAGGGTGACGTAGTAGTGATGTAATGGTGATGTCATGCATCGAAGTGGAGGATGACGTGGAGGTTGATGTGGCAAGTGACATGGAGGGTGACGTCACGGACTACGTGGCAGAGGAATGGATCCCACCAGGGATTTTATCGAAGATTGCAATCAATGAGGTGGAGGAATATGGGATCAAGGCCGTGGATTATGCGATGAGATGGATACGACGATTTATACAATTGAATTTATTATCTCGTGGGGTTCGATTTATCACAATCGCAATGAGGTCAAGGCTGGGACTTAAGTCCACGGATGTTGCGATCCTTAGGACACGATGGATTATGAAATGGCATTAATATTGCCGTTGGGTCTGGCCTTGAATATCGAAATCGCAATGGGCCAGTGGAGGGGTATTAACCATGGTGTTATGTTTATTTGCGATGTAGGGAGCGGGACTTTGGATAAGTCATAGTTTTTTTTTTTTTAATACTATAACTCATATTTGAATTGAACTCCGATTTATTATTTTTATTTTGATAACCCAATGTTTAATACTTAAGGTTTCTTAAAGTCTAAGTATGAGCTTTGGTCTTGGGGGCTATAGAATTTTGATTTTTATGAAATTAATTCCATTGATTTAAAACAAAAATTGTTTTATTCAAAACATTTTTTTTTTTTTTTTTGTGTTTTAAAACTTAAAAAGGGCCCCCTATTTTTAAATAATTAATTTCATAGGAAATTATTATATAAAAATTGGGGGTTGTTGAACAATACCACAATTGACAATTTACTAGAAGAACTAGTTATCTCTGATGAATGATAATGAAGTTTCAAAAATTTAGTAAAAATAATTTAGGAAGGGGAAACTACTTATTGAATCATTTAGATAAATAAAATTACTTTGATCATAAAAACTCATTAAATTGTAATTTCTTAGAAAAAAACCTTTCATAGATGAAAACACTTATTTATCCATATCGGTCATTAATCTGTTATAAAAATAAAGTAGCGGGCCTTTTACAACTTAGCCTTTTGATGTACTCATTTGTCATGGGTAGAGCCACTGTTGCCAGCAAGAGTTCATAGCTTCGACATGGTTACCTTTTAACCAACTATAATTCAGTATCACATCCATTTAATAGCGCAGTAGTTAGAGATAATTTCATTTTTTTTAACTAGTACCTAAAAGCCATTATCTTGGTTTGGTGGCCAAATAGTGACAATGCCATTCACTGGTAGTAATTGAACTGAACAAGATGGCTTGTGATGAGACCCCTTGGCTTACAATTTAAATAATCATAAGCCATTACCTTGATTTGCTGTTCAGTATTGGTAATGTCAGTTTTATTATTTCCCTATGATCATGGTAAGCAGGCTCGTTGTGAGACCTCTTATCTTTTGGATTTATTATATTTTTGAATTACACTCTAAAAATCACGTTTTAACGGATGGGGAGAATTATTGACTCCTTAAGAGTTTTGGATGACAATTAGAGTTGAAGATGCTTAGTCATAAGCTAATCTTTGATTTTTAAAGATAATCTTTCTTAACTGATAATAGAGTAAAAATGATCTTATATTTTCAAAGTTTAAAAGAATTTTACAACTTCAGACTTTTGAGTGATAACAAATGTTAGAGCCACGGAAGTGGCTGCGCGGAGTGGAAAAGGCCGGGCTATTGAACCTACTATGGGTGCTGCATTTCCACCGCGCCCCAATAGCCATTTTCGTCATCAGGCAGTTGCTCTGCTTGGTGCATGATGGGTATCTATGGCTGGAGGAGCCCATCCCCATCACAACAAACCTAATTCATTGCATTTCCCGGTTACCAGACAAAGGAAAGGACCCCACGACCATATCGGAAGGGAAGGGTAGTGATTTGGCCCTCACGAATGTCATGAAGATGAAGTACAAGTTGGAGAAGAAGAAGAGGGACTACGCCATCTCTAGCATCAAGGACAAAGTGGTACACATAGCAACCCAAATCTTGGCAGGTAAAGTTATGCGAAAGTGTCGTGCAGACGAGGTACCTGCACTAGTGATCGCACTGGCTGAGCAGTGTGCAGAGGGGGTCTAGTTTAACTGGGCTGAATTCCTTTGCACGGAATTCTTGAAGAATTGTTGCGAAGCCCATGAGCAGGGTAAAACCTTCCACTATGCATGGCTGTTGCTGTCCATATTTTTCGTAGCAGGGGAATTCCGGGAGGATAGTCAATTCCCCATAATTGACAGAGATTTACCAAAGGCCGCGAAGTACGCTTTGCTCTGGGCGACGAAGGATGTGAAAATGTTACACAACAACAAGATCTTTTGGGTGCTCATGGAGATGAACATCCGAATGTGGATCAACCGGAAGCTGTGCTTATCACCCATGGTGTACAACAGTCTGCAGAGTTTTGCAAAATTCAAGGCAAACATGCACAACATCTTTATTAGGGTGCGAAAGGATTTGATGAAGCAGTGGACAAAGCTACCCTTTGTAGCCACTGACGATGCCATTTTCACTGTCTTAGAGGCATGGCCTCCAGAATGGCACGCCCCAGATCTTGCAGAACTCGAAAGGGCGGCAACACAGAAGAAGAGGACAATGCCAAGCTGAGCGTCGCATAGTTGGCCGAGAAAAGGAAGAAGGAAACAACAGTAGCTGAGGTACGGGCAGTGAAGGAAGCCACACAGAAAGCTGCCGAGCAGAAAAAGGCCGCAGAAGCAGTAGCAGTAGCACATGAAGCAACCGCGAAGGCGGGCAAGGTGTTGAGTCTTGAAAATGTCATTCATTTCCATTACACTTTCACTATTATGTCCATTATATCACCTCCATTTCATCTCCATTTCACTACTATGTCACCACATTCATCCCACTTTCATTATCATTGGGCCACCTTTATGCTTTTCCAATCTTTATTATTTCTAAGCCTTTTAAGTGAATTTGTGGTTAAACATTAGAAAATAATGTGCATATGCTTATACCTAACAAATGGGTTGAGGTTGTTGACATGTGTAGGTTGAAAGGAGACTTCTAGAAGACCCTTATGTGGAACTCTAAGGTCAAATTCGAATTTGGTTGGAAAGAATCATGGGATCATGAGGATATGTGTCACATCTCCTAATTGTATTGTAACTCTAAAAAGACATGTGTCTTATCAGTTCCTATTTTGATTAGGACTCTAGAGGTAGAGGGAGAGATTCATGGACTATCATTAATGAGATGGCTCTCATCTTTTTGTATAAATAGGAGATCTCTCTCCTTCATTTGTTAGTCTTTTTAGTTCCTAGTTCTTAAGTTTGTAGTTCTTCCTTGATGGCTTTTGAAAGCTTTGGAGAACTTTGTTGTACTTTGTACTTTTGAAGAAATTGAATAAAGCTTTGATGTTCTCAACATGGAAGAAGATGTGAAGTAGATGTCATGGAGCATATTAGGATGTAAGGTAGAGTAGATTTCATTTTGTAAATATTGCTTTGTAGAATGTAAGGTAGATTAGATTTTTCATTCATGAAATTTTAATTCATGCAAGTGTGTTTAATTTTGCTTTGATTTCATAGGTGGTAGAGGGCCCCTGCCTTGTATAGTTGTCATTTAATTTTGCATTTTATTTCACCATGTATATTAGTTGTACATAACAAAGCTTTTTGATTACTGTTGTTTTACATTTTTCTCATGTATATTAGCTGTACATAACAAGTTGTTTTGATTACTGTTGTTTTACATTTTTCTCATGTATATTAGCTGTACATAAATTGCTTTCAAGTTGATTGTAGATTAGTGATGCACATAGCCTTTTAATGAACTAATGACGTGATAAAATCATCTTGTCCTTTTGCTGAAGCAGCAAGGATACTGGGTCTCATAGTTATTAGCTCATTATTTGGTTATTGCATTTTATTTTGATTGAACTAGTTGTATATTTACACTTTTGTTTAAATACTAGCTCCATCAATAACATGTTTTAAGTTCTTTTGAAGTGCTAAGTTTTGGAAATTACCATTAGGGACATAGGCCTTGTCTTGAAATCTTTATCCATACTTGTCCTTTAAAAGTATTCTTAAGACCTTAGAATAGGATTTCCATTTGCATTAGACACTTTAGGAAACTAACAAGAACAAAACCCCAAAAACAACATAAACTATAAAACAACGAAGTAAGAGAAAGGTTAACTAAGCACATATGGTGCACCACACTTCATCAGTTTATGATACCCGGATTGATAATTTATGTAGAGCAATTTAAGACATTAAATTGACTAGACATTTTGGCGTCGTTGCCGGGGAAGTGTAATTAGGAGACCTTATTTCTTACATCTAAAAAAAATTAACAATTATTGAGTATGCTCTCCTCCTGCACTTTGTGTGATCTGGAGGATCAGAAAAATGATTGTTATGTAAAAAAAAAGAAGTTAATGATTCTTGAGTATGCTCTCCTCTTGCACTTTGTGTGATCTGGAGGATCAGAAAAAGAATTATTATGTAAAAATAAAAATAAAAAAATAGGAGACAAAATAAACTTCATCACTTCAATTGATTCAAGAAAAAGAAAAAGAAAAAGAAGAAGAGACAAAATAAACTTCATTTCATTTCCATTTTCACTCCATACCATCCATTTCATCAATAAAAGTTATTTCCCCATGATCATTCCCATTAAGATTGCCTAACTATCTCTATTTAGCTAAGTGGTTGTTGTGCCTAGTTTCCGCAGCTGAAATCAGTTTCCGCAGCTGTAATCAGTTTCCGCAGCCACCACTCTGTTTTTCAAATTTACAGTCAAGATGTTAGTGCAATAAAATGAAAATGAAGGTATGGCTAAGCATATGCTATGAAGATCTACAAACATCAATAAGGAGCAATTGAGTAAGGGCTAATGGACAAACAAAGACAAGGAGTCTAAAGGTTCAACTTATAGATGTCTGCACTCCCACTGTTCTTTATGAAATGGCTTCACGATTCTTCACATAAGGTATCCTTCATTAGTGTGTGTTCCCTATGGTTGGATTGGAAATTTCTGTAGCTACCCTCCCTCTTCAATGAATGCCTTCAAATCAACAACTACATTCATCTCAGAAGGATTTCATTATTCATATACCAATTGTGAGGGTAAGTGATCGGGTGACCTGTGACGGTTGCAGAGATAAAGCTTGTTCCTGCTCCTCCTATCAGTCGCCCCAATTCTTCAACTCTATCCCTCTGTCTAAAGATCACAAGCCTAACAGGGTTGATGAACGGGAATGTATTGAGCAAGCCGGGGGCAATGTTATGTGGGCTGGAACATGGAGAGTAGGAGGTGTTCTTGCTGTATCTCGGGCATCTGGCAATCGGTTATTGAAACAATATGTTGTGGCTGAACCTGAGATTCAGGAAGCAATAATTGATGATGATTCTTGTAATTGTTGAACTTGTGTAATACACCTGCAGAACAGTAGATCAAACAAGAAAAACGAATGCAGCAATAAAAACATAAACTCAGAACAGAGAATTGTTAACTCAGAAAAACGTAAACAACAAAAAAACGTCAAATTTAAAACGCTCGATTTGCCCAAATGGAGACGAATTTTGAAAAACTAAAACATGGGTTTTTTTGCCAGGTGGGTTAGTTAGATAACCCAAAAACCGTTTGAAGAAATTTGTGGCGGTCTAGGAGAAATCCTCGGTTCTTTGGAGCCTCTTTTTTACCGCCGCGTGAAGAAATACGAAAATTGAGTTAATTAACAGATAGTTTGAATGCGTGATTTAATTCCGCGTGCCTGAGGAAGAGAAATCCAATTGGGAATCAACTGTATGCTGGCATCTGAAATCTGATTACACGCCTTCCATCTTATTAAACTCAACCTGTTTAGAGACGTATTTCAATTGAACACGACTCTCTGTCATTAAATCCCATGAAGTCGCTGCCACCCATCTGTGCATGTTTCGTCACTGCCGGTTAAATGTTGGGAGAAAATGGAATAAAATTAGATGGAAACATAAGTAGAATTGGGAAAGAAACAGAGTTGGATGTTATTGCAAAACACAAAGAGGATTTGATACCAGAAGTGTCAGAATGCATGCATATTTCAGGTGGTAATAGTCCACAAACTTGGAGTTGTGAGAGTAGTCTTATGGAGTCCAATGATAAATCCTTGGATGAATTGGACAGGATCCTTGGGATTGTTCACAGTGCTCCTTTTACTGAAAATAGAAGTACTTTCCAAGCTCATTTGTCACCTGTAACTGATGTTGATCAAATAAAAACATTTATGGAGGCTCTCATGCGAAATCGCAAAATTGCTGCAGCTGCACATAACATAATGGCTTACCGGATTATCATTCCAGAAAAGGGAACAATACTGGGAAGACAATGTTTATACGTTCTGAAACCAGATCTTGTAGACAATGCAGATGTAGAAAATCCTGAAACCAATGTGTCATACAAACCGTAGAAGATCAACGGAAGTTCCGGTCAACTGTTACAACATAAAGCTGCACAAATAGCTCAGGCCAAACAATTATGTTATTATTGAGCACGACCTTAGTATCATTGACTATTTATCAGATTTTATCTGTTGTCTTTTCCATAAACCCCGTAACCCAGCTGTCTTACCTCTGTTAAACCCTCACAGGCAAACAAATTTTAAACAGAGTAAAGGATGGGTCGGTTATTAAGGATAGAACCGGAAGGGCCAAATGGTTATAGGCTGTTTGTCAAATTATAAGTCCATCAATAAAACTGTTTTGCTCCATTCACAGAGTTCCTACATGCAGACAATGAATTTTTTTTTTCAAAATTGATGATCGACTTTTTTAGTCACTTTCCGCAGCTAGCCCAACTTTCCGCAGCTGTTTTGTTAAACTCTAGGTTGCAGGTGTCATCAAGCAAAACAAGTCACATGGGTAGCTGGGGGAATGTTGGTACATGGATGGTGTCCTATTCATTCGATCAAATTTGATGAAAAAGACCCCGGTCAAAGGGAAGTCAAATTGTGTGTTATCACTAAGTCACCACACTGAGTCGCCACACTGAGTCACTGCATGTCAAGAAAAAATAATAATTTTGAATCAATGAAATGAATAAGTTATTTGCTCACTTTTCTGAAGGTATTGATTAATTTTGGACTGATAATGAAAGATGAATGGCTAACTTTGTATCCAAGATTTTTAGCTACAGCACCATGCACATTCCGCAGCTAAAGTCCAATTCCGCAGCTGTTCTCTGATTCCGCAGCCAGAAAAACCTCATTGTTCAAATCAGCTTATCTTTCTTATACAAAATCAGATTTTGATGATTTAAGTATCGTTGGAAAGATCTCAACAAGATCTACACAATGAGAAATCCATCGTTAGAGTTTGAAATGGCAAATAATGAAATAAATTGCTGAAAAGAAGCAACATCAACTTGAGGCACCAATTCCAAAGCAGGTATAAATTCTTTTGATTTTTCCTTTGAGAACTTGTTTCATTAATACAAATTCTTAGTTTTGTGTGTAAATATCATAACTAGAGAGATTGATCACCTCTCTCCTTTGATAATCTTACATTCCATTGCAGAAGAAGTATTAGTTTTTTTGCAGGTTCCAGGAGGAAGGACAAATGACTACAAGAGAATGGTGTCTCTCTAAGAGACCAATTTGTTTCATAAGAGGATGATCAGCAACAAAGAGGAAATATGCTGATGCAAAATCAGATCCAAACACTTGAAAAACTTTCAGATACTATTGTCTCCATCACATCCATCCATCACATCCATACTTCATAATAAACCATTCATCTCATTTTCCTCCATATTTTCCATTTACATTCATATACACTTTCCATCTCTTTTTGTCCATTCATAACCCACAAATAAAAGCAAGAGGCTCATTCATATGCTTATTGCCCATTGTCATTTCTACTCTCCATTGCCATCTTCCATTTTCATCTTCCATTTCCTGTCATTTTCATTCTGCAAATAAGCCCTGCTTCAATGCAAATTATTGAGTCCATAGTCCTTTGAGTCTAAGTTCTTTGTAAAAACACCTTGAGGCTTGCATGCCTTAATGGAAAGTCCTCATGCTGACAAACAATGAGAATACATTAATGTCCCTTGTTCGTCAGATCTTCTAGGTGACTCGACTTCAGCAAATTCATTCGTACCTAGCAAGATGTGTTTGGGCATCTTGACTCTCATTGTCATCAATGGTGAGAGTTCTCGTGTTGACTAGTGGCATCCATTAATGGCCACTAAGCCAACAATTTCCTACTATGTTCGACATCAGAACATCTTTTCAGATAGTAGGAATTGTGCCAATGAGTTTTGAAGACATGAAGACTATCATTTTCAGCATTTTGGAGCAGATTCAACAAGTTTTAGTAGAAGCAATAAAAAGTCATCTTATCTCTCTATCCATGACTCCTCTTGATCAGCCACTTGAAGAAGAAAATGATCAGAAGTTTTCAGCCACCACACATACAACTCATCCATTCCAAAGGGTAAGTGAAGGTACGTCATTTTCTAACTTTTGACCATAGAATTCCATAAAAAGCTAGAATGATAATTGTTGGAAAAACATTTCTCTTCCTCATTTCATAAAATTGCCAATACCATCAGTTGGGGGGGAATACATTCATATTCATATCTTGCCATGTCCATATCATATTCAGGAGCTCACATACTTCCAACATATATTCATTATTACATTTCTATTATGAGCATACAATGGCTTTTGAAAAAGTTCTTAAAGGATAAATTGGATACAAACAAAATCATGGTTGTCACACAAGAACCAACCATCATGCAATCCAATAAAGATATACTTTGCAACAATAATCAAAATATCATTATGCAAAGTTCAAAGATCAAAATAGAAGGCAACAAAAAAAAAAATGGTTGTAACACAAGAACCAACAATGTTGCAATTCAAGTGAAACACTTTGCAGAAATATGAAGTTATCAAATGATATCATGCAAAGTTAAGCCAAAGCTCAAGGATCAAAAGAGTTAATGTAATATATATTGCATGAGGACATGCAATAACTTCAGTTGGGGGGTATGTTGAGTCTTGAAAATGTCATTCATTTCCATTACACTTTCACTATTATGTCCATTATATCACCTCCATTTCACCTCCATTTCACTACTATGTCACCACATTCATCCCACTTTCATTATCATTGGGCCACCTTTATGTTTTTCCAATCTTTATTATTTCTAAGCCTTTTAAGTGAATTTTTGGTTAAAAATTAGAAAATAATGTGCATATGCTTATACCTAACAAATGGGTTGAGGTTGTTGACATGTGTAGGTTGAAAGGAGACTTCTAGAAGACCCTTATGTGGCACTCTAAGGCCAAATTCGAATTTGGTTGGAAAGAATCATAGGATCATGAGGATATGTGTCACATCTCCTAATTGTATTGTAACTCTAAAAAGACATGTGTCTTATCAGTTCCTATTTTAATTAGGACTCTAGAGGTAGAGGGAGAGATTCATGGACTATCATTAATGAGATGGCTCTCATCTTTTTGTATAAATAGGAGATCTCTCTCCTTCATTTGTTAGTCTTTTTAGTTCCTAGTTCTTAAGTTTGTAGTTCTTTCTTGATGGCTTTTGAAAGCTTTGGAGAACTTTGTTGTACTTTGTACTTTTGAAGAAGTTGAATAAAGCTTTGATGTTCTCAACATGGAAGGAGATGTGAAGTAGATGTCATGGAGCATATTAGGATGTAAGGTAGAGTAGATTTCATTTTGTAAATATTGCTTTGTAGAATGTAAGGTAGAGTAGATTTCATTTTGTAAATATTGCTTTGTAGAATGTAAGGTAGATTAGATTTTTCATTCATGCAATTTTAATTCATGCAAGTGTGTTTAATTTTGCTTTGATTTCATAGGTGGTAGAGGGCCCCTGCCTTGTATAGTTGTCATTTAATTTTGCATTTTATTTCACCATGTATATTAGCTGTACATAACAAAGCTTTTTGATTACTGTTGTTTTACATTTTTCTCATGTATATTAGCTGTACATAACAAGTTGTTTTGATTACTGTTGTTTTACATTTTTCTCATGTATATTAGCTGTACATAAATTGCTTTCAAGTTGATTGTAGATTAGTGATGCACATAGTCTTTTAATGAACTAATGACGTGATAGAATCATCTTGTCCTTTTGCTGAAGCAGCAAGGATACTGGGTCTCATAGTCATTAGCTCATTATTTGGTTATTGCATTTTATTTTGATTGAACTAGTTGTATATTTACACTTTTGTTTAAATACTAACTCCATCAATAACATGTTTTAAGTTCTTTTGAAGTGCTAAGTTTTGGAAATTACCATTAGGGACATAGGCCTTGTCTTGAAATCTTTATCCATACTTGTCCTTTAAAAGTATTCTTAAGACCTTAGAATAAGATTTCCATTTGCATTAGACACTTTAGGAAACTAACAAGAACAAAACCCCAAAAACAACATAAACTATAAAACAACGAAGTAAGAGAAAGGTTAACTAAGCACATATGGTGCACCACACTTCTTCAGTTTACGATACCCGGATTGATAATTTACGTAGAGCAATTTAAGACATTAAATTGACTAGACACAAGGGCCAAGTAACACCCTCGCAGGGGCAGGAGGCAGAGGAAGTAGAAACAAAAGAAGGAGGCACGGACCCACGAACCGTGTCCACACAGTTGAAGTGCCCACACATGACAGAGTGAGCAGGACCGAGGAAGAAGGTCAAGGCCTCGAAATTGACCATTGACCCGATCACCCTAACCGAGGGTGATCTGCATGACATCGATGAGATGGTGCGTGATGTCATAAATGAGGCCCTTCAAGATTTCATGTAGGAGCACCAGACTATGTTGGGGGCCCTCAGAGCGTAGTTGCAGGAGTTACAGGTGTGCCCCCCTCAGGTTGGTACCCTTTCAACCCACCTCGTAGCAAGATCCTCGACAACAGAGCAGATGTTGCACGCACGGATGGCAAACACAATAGTGTTGCCGAAAGGGGCTCTAGTGACATCAAATGAGGCCAATAGATTTTCGGTTAGCATGATGAAAGGCCTTGGCCTTAATCTGGCTTCCCTTCCGTGTGAGACACTATATTTGTTACAAGATGGGATAGCGGCAGATCTGTGTGCTAGAGAGAGCCACGCGATCCAAGTACTCAGTGAGAAAAATATAAACATGGAACAACTCAACTTGCAGCGCGATGAATTGGTGTCGCAAAATCAACAGTTGGTGCAGGTGGTAGACGCTTGCCGTAGTGTCACGGAGTTGGCCATCCCAGCAGATATACTAGTGGAGGTGTGGATCCACATGTTAGCAATAGGAGTCCGTGAGGCCAGGGAAGAAATGACCAAGGTTCAACTGGAGCTGAATCTTCAGATTGCTGAGCTGCGGTTAAAGGCGCAGCCATCCACTTCCTCAAAACTCAAAGAACAACGTGCTAACGGTATTACAGTGGGACTGGAGGAAATTGAAGGTGCAGTGCGAGACTGTACCAACATGTTGGAACAAACACTTGAGGTCCTCACAACTCTACAAGAGGACCACAACATCCAACGCTTGGAAACAGAAGCGCAATAACTCCAACAACAATACGAAAGTGTCCGAGGAATTGCGCAGACAATAGTCCTCACCCAGAGGCTTGCGAGGATGTAGCAAGCTAAAGAACTGAAGGAGAAGGTGGACGCCGTGCGACACAAGGAGGCAGTTCTCAAAGCTCGTGTACAACCTTGGATCGACGAGGCCTTCACTATCACGAAAAACATCGAAGGAAAGCTCACACACATACAAGGGATGCACAAATTAACGCAGAGAAGCAACCCAGACACAGAGGTCTCAGAACAATGGATGTAGCAGATCCAGCAAGCAGTAGCTCAGTACCCTGCTGACCTCAGCACAGTTCAAGAATAGTTGGAGGGACTCCATGCAAAGATTGTCGCGCTGACAGAGTGACTTGAGGGCAAGTCATGATGTTTGTGTTGGGGGCCTGTTGGGCATGGAATCCCCCCAAGGCATGTTTTGGGGCTCAAAGCCCAAGTTTTGACCCGATATTGTTGTAAAGACTCCACGAATTGTGGGCGCGGAGCGCGAAATGTATGATAGAGTCACAGGTTGTCCGCCCTAGTCTTGTAATGTAATGTCGGCCTACCCATGGTCCGTGGACCATGGGATTGTATAAATAGAGCGAGGCTCTAAGTGTAAAAGAGAAAAGGAAGTAGTAGAAATAATCAAGAGTCTAAGTATCTAAGGGTGTCTTCGGGTAGTAGGGTAGGAGAAGGCTCTGCAGCTAAGTGCGTAGAGGCCTAGTAGTCCGTAGCTGAGTGCATGGACCCCTGCAGCTGAGTGCGCAGGGCAGAGTTGAGTCTGTAACCAAGGATGAAATTAATAAAGAGAAGTTTGATATCATAATTCTGTGTATCTCTTCTTGGGTTAATGCATGTTTGATATAAATTGCAAATATACTGTTTATTTACTTCGCGCACCTGTATGAATGATTTATATTGTTAAGTATAACTTAAAGCATGACAATAGGCTAAGTTAATCAACTAACAATGGGATACTAGTAAGGACTTGGGTAATAACAACGTTTGGCCCCCGAGTACGGCTACGCGAAGGCAGCATCTCAGATTGCGAAGTACGGGAAAGTGCGCGTAGGGTCGAACCGCAAACCACTTGAATTCATCAGACATCTCCAGGGTGCGGAAACCTGGTTCTAGCACCCTCCCATACTACTTCGGGTGAGACCTTAGTCTGTGCTCCACAAACTGTTGCCGAAAGGGCCAGTAGTACTGGGATTTGTTTGGCTAACTTGACTCTGAACTTGGGTCAGGCCTCAATAATCCAACAATTGGTATCTCTTGTAGGTCGTGTCATAAAAATCAGAGAGAATTGGTGTCTCCTATAGGTTGGTGCCTACAAATAAGAGGGGATTTGTGTCTCCTGTAGGTTGGTACTTACAAATAAGATGGGATTGATGTATCTTGTAGGTTGGTACCTACATGATATTTCGCATAAAAAAGTTTGTGGTTTTTCTTCCGTAAGGGTTTCCACATATATCTTGTGTTACTTGTTTGGTTTGTGAGATTGATGCTTTATGGTATTTGCATGTTTAAATAAGTAAAAATTTTCATTATACTAATTCACCCACCTACCCCCACCTCTTAGTATAATTATGAATCCAAAAATTTAAACTAGAGAAGGTTCATTTGGAAGTAACCTAACATTTGGAAGGAAGATTTTAGAAGGACCAATGCCCAGTCAAGATGGTTATTTCTAAACTAGAGTTCCACTATTTGATGGAATTAATTATACTTTTTGGAAAATAAGGATGAGGACCTATCTGATGTTTCTTGGTGTTAACACTTGGTTATTTGTTGAGGATGATTATTTTTGGGTGTAGTATATGTTAGGTGAATGGACCAACATTTAATGTCAATACAATGTTCGTGGAATTTGAGCTGCCACACTAGAAATTCCAAAGAAGGAATCCAACGACCTGTAAAATGAAAACCTAATTTGTCTAAAAACTACTTATACCTTGAGTTCCTACACTAGTTAATCCCTTGTTCTAATCCTACAATCAAAAGCATTCATTAAAAGCGAAACCCTAACTACTACAAACATAATCCTGTAATTTACCAACAATTGAAAGCAAACCTTAACTGTTGACAACTAAAGAGTAAACCGTATCTATAAATTTGCATTCCTTAGCTACTATTTAATTGGAAACATGAGTATTGACTATTGATTGGATTAAGAAATCCGAAATGGAAAGACTATCTCAAACTGACTGATAATCAAAACAATTAAACTCCTAGACAATCCACTGCAAAATGTAAAGCAAACATCTTCACACCCAACTCAAAAATACCATGTCTATTGTAATATTGTGCTCAATACCATTGCAAATCTCTATGTAACTTTGTGCAAATGCAAAATAAAATCAAGTCCCAAATCTATTTATGGCACACTTTCTTCAAATATGATGTATTGACTGTAATAACCAAATCTTAAATGTTTCCAAGAAAAATACTTCTTACTCATATCTACTATTAATTATTCTCCTCAAACTTCATATAAAACTTTGAAATAGCCAATAAACTTACTATCTCAATGAAGAGAAATCAAATTTGGAAGTGATATAATATAAATGAATCATGCAAGGTTTATTCACCAAGGAATAGACTCTATAGGATTACCAACCATTAATGAGTCTATGGTGATTAGTAATTTATATACAAAACTCTAGCTAGAAATCAATCCTTTAATCTACCATTGTAAAATAAGCATGCATTAATGAAATGATGGGAAATATATACTAAAATACCACAATTGTAAAAGTTCCAAGCTTTATAAGTCTATCAATGACATATATGTGCTCTATTCTATGCACTCATGTTAACAAATCAACAAACTTCAGTTCATCCCACACTCCATACTTCAATGGATCTTAGTACAAGCCTCACTGTCAATCATAAGCTTTAAACTTAATTAAATTTGGACAGCTAAAAACCATTCGTAAAACAAAGTATGGATAAACACCCACTACAACACACATGTAAGAGTTGTATCTAGTGACCCAATAGTAGTCAAATACAATGATGGTATGTATATACAATGCTTTATCATAAACCAACCATATACCTCTGTAAGGTATTTCTATCAATCACTCTAATCTACAACAGAGATCAAAGCTCTATGGATAGATAAAAAAACATAGTATGGTCTTGAAAAATCAATGCAATGCATATATGTTATCACCCATGAATACCATCCATGAAATAACCAACCTTGAAAATGGCTCAAAAATATAATGTCTACAAAAATATCCAAGTGCAATATCTCCAGAGATGGAAATATACCACTGATGCAAAAGTGAGGAAATATATGTATATATATCAAGAATGAAATAAATCACAATCCAAGACCTTTAGATTTGAGATTTACCACTCCAATTAGTACACCGAAATCCTAAACATCAAACCCAACAATATATTTTAAACTTATCAAACAAATACACAAGAAAAGAGAACAACGGTCTGGGTTGGGGGGCCCTCCCAACCAACTTGTTGCCTCTTAAAATAAATCAAATTACAAAGTCACAAGTTGTATAAAAAGATTGAAAAGTAAAACCTAGCAATAGTTTCCATATTCAATCAATTCCCAATATTTACATTGTGTGGAAAAAGGTCAAGCTCCAACAACCTATGGGGAGTGATCCCTTGCTTGTTTACAACAACAAAATTTCACATTAGGATCATTGCCTAGGAACAGGGGCATAACTTGGCATTTATAAATTTTACAATTGCATAGCCAAATCAAGTACAAACAAAGTGTGAAAATCTCATAACAATTTTCCATCAAAAGGAGGTATGGAACAACCATAAACTAATCATGGATCCGGTGCATCTAGAAATCCGTTCCTTATGCTAATTTTCGCAAATCTGGGCGTGATTTTGGGAATATGGAAATCTGTATAGTTTTAACAAATCAGCCATAAATACCTTTCCATTTCTTCCAAATCATGGTGAATTTTGGAAAACGACTCATTCCTTACTCAATTTTCCATTTGGGAGAAAAACCCATGTCCCAGAATTTTCAGATTCAACCTCATCTACGTATAAATTGAGGAGGAATTTGATTGTTTTTAAAACTGCTGCAAATTTGGGTTAAAGCATTATTATTTTCTAGAAATCCATTCCTATGAACTGGACGTGTTTTGACTCACATGGGAGCATGAAAACATTGTTATGGACAAATACCAAGTTCTCAATTTCCTCCTCGTAGTGCGCCAATATGTTGAATTATAAATGGGTTTAGGAATGTACTGGTGGTGCATGATCAAGCCCGAAATTTGTTGCATGGTACAATATGATCCTGTCCAGTCCTTTCTCAAGTTGTTGGTACACTAATGACCAATTATTAATGTTCACCTGCCACAGGTTGGTCCATTATTAATAGCAATATGAAATAATTACTCTTAAATTATTGAAAAACAAGGGAAATTAAACAAGTTACCTTGCCATGCTTGAGTTTAACATAATTAACCTAACAATATGCAAAATGAAGACAATGACCATGAGATATTGGTAAAAACATGAGGGATTATAAAATAAAAAGGTGTATTAAATATGACAAAATGAAGGCCTAACATCCCCTCATACTGATCATATTGCATGTCCTCATTCAAGCACGACCTCTGAACAAAGACTGCAATTTATTAAAATTGTAACGCTAGGGTTTCTCTATTAGAATCATGTTGCATCATTCATCCTCTCAAGAATCTAGAGCATGGGCTGAAAACTTATAGGTCTAATTAGACAAAAGCATGTAGGTAAGTGTTATATGATGTCAACTTCCCTTGCATTGATGAGAAAGACCAAGAATGGGTACCTTCAATTGACTCAGTTGCAATTCTTACGGATCCTCTTGTTTAACTTTGTATACTTCCCTTGACCAGAAAGAAATGATGTCAAGATTGATCTTCATTATTTTCCTAATTCCAGAGATTCTGTAGGAATTCTAATAATGTTGTCACTAAAGGGATAATGCTATCATTGAATAAAACAACTAACCATCAAAATTTCCACAAAGCATCTAAGGAGAAACCTTAGTTAGTAAGTATTCACCTCAATATCCTCATTATAAATAAAAGTGACATAATCATATTTTAAATTCCATGGAGTTAAAGATGGATAGAAAGAAAAATGACAAAATGATACCTTCCTAAGATGAACAACTTACCATTATCCAAGCATATAGCTGAAGCTCCTCCTATTTGAGCAAAGTGAATCACCTGCACTAAGGGTCCTAATTACATGAAATCCTACTGATTTCCAAAAGATAAGACTCCAAAGCACAATACTTGAAGGATCTTATAGCCATTATCTGAGAGATATAAAGTTCATCTCCTAACTTCAATTTTAATGATAATTTCTTTAGAATGTGACCCAGGGTTTTTGATTTATAAGTGTGCCAATGTGTGTTTTTTGTCTCTTTTACCCGGCATAGCCCCACTGCCAGTAGGCCTGTTCAATACCCTTGTTAGAAATTCTAAGTATAACCCGTTAGAAACCCTTCATGTACTTTACTGATTTATTCCTACCTACTTGTTCTGTTAATTAACAAGTTATTTACCATGTAAATGCTGGAAATAAATACAAGTACATGCTCAACACATTACAGATCATCAACTGAAGGAAACAGAAACAAGCACACAAGTGACATCATTGTTTTTGGACTAATGTCCCCGAAAAAACCCAATGCGGGAAAACTGGTACAGCTATCTGAGGGTTTGATTTATTTAGAAGTTTCATAATACAATCTGGGTGCCAAATCTGGCTCATCCAACAGAGAAAAATCTCGATAGTCGTACCTCTCTACTTGGAAGCAGATATTCTGGCTGAAACCCTGGATAAACACTCCGGCAGCTCCATAGCTTCAATTTGCCCCACGAAACCCCAACTTCAGCCTCTAGGAACTGCGTCAGCTCTCCCAATAGTTCTAGCTTCTGCCCTCTGCGTTAGCTTTCCTGGCTATTCTGACAGTTCCCGGCAGTTCCGGCTTCTGCCCTTTGCGTCAGCTTTTCGAGCTGTTCTGGAAATTCCTGGTAGTTCCAGTTGTTCTCGACAGTTTCGGCTTCTGCCCTCTGCATCAGCTTTCCCGGCTATTCCAGTAGTTCTTGACATTTCTGGTTGTTCCTGGTAGTTCCGGCTTCTGCCCTTTACGTCAGCTTTCCCGGCTGTTCCAACAGTTCCCGATGCTATCTCTTCCTCTCTACTTCTGTATTCACTGCCCCTCAGTTGAAAATCTAATAATTTTGTTAACTTTCTCAGCAAACCCAGCCCGAGAAAGTCAAAATCTTGATCTCTTGGTGTGTTCTCCAAGTGACCCTCAAGCCTCCTCTTATACTTTTCTCGTTGACAAATAAACGACCGAGATTAAGTCTATAATCAACGGCTAAGATTAGATTTGGCTTGATCCATGACTTTTGGACCATTCTAACACAATTTTATATTAATTCACATTAATATTTTAATTTTCCCTAAGTGTAGACTTAGGGAGTCCATTAAAAATATTAATTATTTTAATATCTTCCAAACTGTTTAGAATCTTCCCAAACCATTTTTGGGTATTGGAGATCTCATGTGCCTTAGCCTCTCCACTAATTTGCGTGGCTATAGCACATCCGATGCTACCCCAAATGAACACTCCCTCTTAGCGAGGATTGTGCTCTAGTAATACTCCTCACTGAGCATCACTCTGATCATATGGCATTGGTCCCTATGCTGATGCTAGGCCTGCTACCCAACATCCTCTGCACTGCTGCAACCTGTACTGCAACCCATGGCCCTGCCACTACCACTGTCGCATCTGTATTGCAACTCCCCCTGCATCTGTGCTGCATCTGCACTACAACCCCTCTCATCATGTTGCATCGTTCTCCCATAGCACTACACTGCTAACTGTTGCATTGCAACCCAATTACTAAGAAGTAAGTAACTGATCTCCCAACTCTGACATCTCTGTCAGGCTGGAAACACTCTTGATGCTGAATCTCCCTCTGTCACTGACAAGTGATCCATCTCTGACCTCTACGTTGCTGCAACAACTCCACGCATCTCGCCCCGTTGCACACCTCTTGGTGCCATCCTACACTGGTGAAACACTCCTGTGCCTCTAGCATTATTGCAGCTTGCTAGCCTCGTGTTGTCCTAGGAATATTGCATGGTAGCTCCCTCTGTCTCTCCATCCACATCTGTCTCTACTGACATTGCCAATACTGCTACTCCTCTTCAGGGCTCCCATAGCAAGGTCTAATCCAAGAGGTTGGGTACCTCAAGGATCCTGCCCCTCATCGCCTATAGTCTACCTGACTATAGATCGATGTCTCCCCACTTCTTCTCAAGTGGCATATGAGAACTCATGGCACACAGAACAAAAAGGGTCTTAGCCTTCCAGATGACCAAGTTGGATGCCTTGTCCAGCCTGTCTTTATCCCTCAGCCCATTCATGGCTATCTCTCCACTCGTCTTGTCGACTCCTCTGAGTTTCTCTACTTCCCACCTGGAAGTTCTTTGTTCAACTCCTACTGAATCTACTTCCCGTCTAGAAGTTCTCTGTTCGACTCCTGTTGAGTCTACTTCCCATCTGGAAGTTCTCTGTTTGACTCCTGCTGAGTCTCTCCACTTCCCATCTGGAAGTTCTTGGTTATACTCTTGCTGAGTCTCTCTACTTCCTGTCTGGAAGTTCTCTTTTGGACTTCCTCTAAGTCCTGATTTCCCACCCGAAAATCCTTCTGCCAACATCAAGTTGCCTCTCTCCGATTGTCTGTGCAACAACAACACTAATCCAGATTCCTTGGCTAGAAATCCACCTCGGCAGCAAATCCCTCCTCCTTGGCCTTGCCCTATTAGGTACTATTCTGAATACAGTACCCCACCAGCTCCACTCTACAACTTACCCACATCCTCATAAACCCCAACAAACTGAAGGTTAGAGCTCCTAAGCTTTGCGTAATCCTGGTATCGGCAAATCAGCTTCCTTAACCAACTACATCAGCCCTCTCTCCTCTGCGTGAACCTGCCTTTGCCTCCCTCAGCCTCTTCGCAGCCTCTACTTGGCTCAATCTTGATGGCGTGGGCACTGTGTCACCCCTTCCTTCCTGTTACTCTGCTAGGAAAAGATTCTATTACTCGGGAAAATTGTTTTCTGCTGCTGCTGCTCTGCTCGGCTAATGTCCTCATTTCTCCTGTGATCTGCAACCACGCTTTGATACCATGTTGGAATTTCTAAGTCTAACCTGTTAGAAACCCTTCATGTACTTTACTGATTTATTCCTACCTACTTGTTTAGTTAATTAACAAGTTATTTACCATGTAAATACTGGAAATAAATACAAGTACATGCTCAACACATTATATATCATCAACTGAAGGAAACAGAAACAAGCACACAAGTGACACTGTTGTTTTTAGACTAAAGTCCCTGCAAAAACCCAATGCGGGAAAATCGATGTAGCTATCTGAGGGTTTGATTTATTAAGAAGTTTTAGAATACAATCTGGGTGCCAAATCTGGCTCACCCAACAAAGAAAAATCTCGACAGTAGTACCTCTCTACTCGGAAGTAGATATTTCGGTTGAAACCATGGATAAACACTCCGACAGCTCCATAGCTCTGATCTGCCCCACAAAACCCCAGCACCAGCCTCTAGGGATTGCGTCAGCTCTCTCGGCAGTTCCGGCTTCTACCCTTGGCGTCATATTTCCCGGTTGTTCTGACAGTTTTAGCTTCTGCCCTTTGCGTTAGCTTTCCCTGTTGTTCCAAGTAGTTCTCGGCAGTTCCGGCTTCTGCCCTATGCATCAGATTTCCCAGATGTTTTGGCAATTCCTGGTGCTATCTCTGCCTCTCTGCTTCTGTATTCACTGCCCCTTAGTTGCAACTCTAATCACTCTCTCAGAAAAACCAGCCCCAGAAAATAGAAATCTTGATCTCTTGGTGTGTTCTCCAAGTGACCCTCAAGCCTCCTCTTATACTTTTCTCGTTGACAAATCAACGACCGAGATTAAGTCCCTAATCAACAGCTAATATTAGATCTAGCTTGATCCATTACTTTTGGACCATTCTAACACAATTTTATATTAATTCACATTAATATTTTAATTTTCCCTAAGTTTAGACTTAGGGACTCCATTAAAAATATTAATTATTTGAATATCTCCCAAACTGTTTAGAATCTGCCCAAACCCTTTCTAGGTGTTGGATATCTCATGTGCCTTAGCCTCTCCGCCAATTTTCGTGGCTAGAGCACATCCAATGCTACCCCAAATCAACAACCCTGGCGAGGTTACCTTACCATAAAAGCATATCCCTGCTACCAGTAGGCATGTTTAGTACCCTGATGGGTTTGCTTATACTTCCAAAAACTTACCTTTTATTATTATATATCACTAATTTTTATTTAAAGTGATGCATATTACATATTGGAAACTTTTAGAGTGGAAGGCAGATGGGTGGTACAAGAGTATTTTAGATTTTCTAGGAACATAAATAATTATTTATATTTAGCCTAGGGGTGACATCATCCACAATAATTTTAAATCTCAACTATTAATGTATAATAATGCATCTTAGATAATGACTAAAAATGTCCCTCTAGTTGATCATGCTAGGTTCCCATGAAGGCCTGTTGAGGTTTTATAGGAGTTTTCCACCATAGGAGGCTTTTTAGTAATAACTTTGAAAATAATCTTGAAAATATTTCTTGGATAATAGCTCATTAGAGTGACTAGGCATGGGGTAGGATTTTTAGGCTTATGAATAGAAAGTAAACATAGCAATGACACATCCCCTTGATTGGCCCAATGGATGATCTCAACCATGGAGAAAAACCAGCTAATTAACAATCAAAGTTACTTTACAAAATATAAGGCATTAAGAGTGAATCACACCTGACAAGACTTAGCAAAAGAGCGCTTTAGCAGAAGTTTTAATAGTTGTGCCTTAGGGAGTTACAATCTCAAGAGTGTTTTTGTAACAATTTTATTTGAGATTCCATTTTTTTTATTGCTTCTATACTACCCTATCCTAATTTAGAGAGAGGAAGATCTCCTTTGGGTGTAGGAGTACATCTAGTGTAACCATGTGCATAACATAATGCTAATTTTACTCACACTTAGATTTAAAAAGTAAAATTTAATGCATACCAGCGTATGAGAACCAGTTGCTTTAATTGATATGGTACTAAGAACTATCGAACGATAAGGGAATGAGGTGTGTCAACAATCAGTTGGAACCAAGCTTCAATGGGATCCACATATTCGTGATTCTCCAACTCATTGAAGACTATTGGCATGTTATCCTTTGTTACGTTATGAAAATCCTCCATAGCTTGATGATTTCTCTCATAGAGGCATGAAGGTTCTGGTGAGAGGCAAAAGAGAAACACCTCAATTTTGGGCTCAAATATTTGCTCTACATATTGGCAAGGATGGTTAAGGGAAATTATAGGGTTTCTTCTTGATAATGTTCATTAGCTTCAATAAAAATTTCAAGTGAAATTCCAATTATAGATTGTTCCTCTAATGGTATTTGAATTAGATCTTCCTAGGGTAAATGTTATGTGATAATATGGGAATTTCCTGAATTCACTCATTTTCCTGATTTGTAATATATGGAATTACATTCAGATAGGGGAATAAGGAGGAAGATCAAGTGTTTTAAATTACTGTGCAACCTTCTTGTTTAGATTAGGAATAGGTCTAGGGTTTGGATTAGGGTTATGTCAAGGGTTGGGATTAAGGTATGGACTAGGGTTCATATTAGGGTTAGGATTAGAGTAATGTTGCACAGGTAGATGAGACCATAGAGTATGATAAATTGATGGTACATTGGATAGAATTGTAGTTGTTGTTGTTGTTCATGTAATTGATTTTTCATGGGAGACTTCCCTAGAGAAGAGGCTCTAAACCTTTCTTAAGGCCATGCAGATATCTGACTCGAAGGAGAGGATCAAGGAGAGGGTCACTATGGCCAAAAGGTAGGGTATTCAACTGGAGGAGGACAAAAAGTTTTCCATGGAACTATAGGATTATAACTCTATTAAGGAACATGTTGAGGATAATAAGCATTATTCCAAGTATTAAATAATGATGGGTTTTAAGTTATATCTGGCAGTCGATTTTATTCCTTACTTGATTCCCTGCGTACTTCTAGTAATCCTGGTAGCGATGGGAAATGTTCTATTGAATGAGCCTCCTAACAAATTCTGTAAACTTTCAGGCTACTAAATGGACACTCTTCGAGGAAGTGCTTCTTCCTATAGTTGGACCATAATATCAACAATGGTTCTTCAATTTTATTGTGCATCTATTCTTCCTACAAATCATCCAATTGTGAAATAACTAGCATTTGCACCAGATGTTGCAAAGGAAACGTCGTAAGTCAGTAGCACATATGGAAGAAGAGCATAGATGAAAAAAGATGTGATATGTTACATGATCTAACTATAGCCCAATTTGAGTGAAAAATAAATGTTAATGTTAACAATAATACAATCAAACAATCTACTCAAAAAAGAGGCATGTGCAACTTCCTTCCCAATTTCTCAATCTAAGAGTTTATTTTCATTGACAATTCTAAGAGTTTATTTTTATTGATAATTGCATCCCAGACTAGACCTCCTTTGTCTTTCATAGTCTTAGCCAGACTAAACCCTTCACCCTCATATGGTACCTTTGTCTTTCATCGCCTCAACCAAACTGAACCCTTCACCCTATATGGTAATGGTTCCAGATCAAATTTCTTTGTGAGTAATCTCTAGAGGCATTTCCATTTATACACAGTGTGCCTAAAATATTCACCAATATCCAAGCAGAGAAGCCAAATATGTGTGTCGAAAGTGAATGGAGCAAGTTAATCCTTATTTCTTCTTTGCAACCTCAAATACAATATCCTTGAGAGTGTAGTAAAAATTGGGCACAGGTAGCCTAGGAAGCTCTTCATGAAAGGGTGCCTCATGGGGTTGATATTTATGAAATGGACCAATGTAATATTTCCCCCATTCTGAAGACAGATATGCTATAAATTATTTACATTAGGGAGGAGGGCATCTAACACATTACTCAACATTCTTCCATTGTTTACATAGTTTTGCTCCTATGTCTCTCTACTAACCTAAAAAACCCAAAAGATATGGGTGACATCAATTATGAAATTACCATTCAAATTATCAAATAACAAATGATATCATATATATACATGTAATAAGTTTATCTTTTCAATTTTACCTAATATAATTATGACATTACTATACTCAAATAACAATTGATAATGAGTAGTAGAGTAATTTCAAAAAAATAAAAATACACTTAGTGCTTGTTGTAAACAAATATACATTCTCTATAATTATCTTTAATAAATAGACTAATTTTTCTTTTAACAACAAATATACATTATCTATAATTATCTTTAATAAATGACTTCTTTTAACAAATTTTGTACATTATCCATCTCACAATTTGTTTTTTCCCTGTGCTCAATCTAAGATTTTATTTTCATTGACAATTCTAAGAGTTTATTTTTATTGATAATTGCATCCTAGACTAGGCCTCCTTTGTCTTTCATAGTCTCAGTCAGTCTAAACCCTTCACCCTCATATGGTATCTTTGTCTTTCATCGCCTCAGCCAAATTGAAACCTTCACGCTCATATGGTAATGGTTCCAAATCAAATTTCTTTGTGAGTAATATCTAGAGGTGTTTCCATTTATACACAGTGTGCCTAAAAAATTCACCAATCTCCAAGTAGAGAAGCCAAATATGTGTGTCGAAAGTGAACAGAGAAAGTTAATCCTTCTTTCCTATTTGCAACCTCAAATACAATATCCTTGAGAGTGTAGTAAAAATTTGGCATAGGTGGCCTAGGAAGCTCTTCATGAAAGGGTGCCTCATAGGGCTTATATTTATGAAATGGACCAATGTAACCTCAAATACAATATCCTTGAGAGTGTAGTAAAAATTTGGCATAGGTGGCCTAGGAAGCTCTTCATGAAAGGGTGCCTCATAGGGCTTATATTTATGAAATGGACCAATGTAATAGTTCCCCCAGTCTGAAGACATATATGCTATAAATTCTAACACAGGAGGACATCTAACACATTACTCAACATTCTTCCATTGTTTACATAGTTCTGCTCCTATGTCTGTCTGCTAACCTAAATAACCCAAAAGAGATGGATGACATCAATTATGAAATTACCATTCAAATTATCAAATAACAAACAATATCATATATATACATGTAACAAGTTTATCTTTTCAATTTTACTAATATAATTATGATATTACTATACTCAAATAACAATTGATAATGAGTAGTAGAGTAATTTCAAAAAAATAAAATACACTTAGTGTTTGTAGTAAACAAATATACATTATCTATAATTATCTTTAATAAATAGACTAATTTTTCTTTTAACAACAAATATACATTATCTATAATTATCTTTAATAAATGACTAATTTTTCTTTTAACAAATTTTGTACATTATCCATCTCACAATTTGTTTTTTCCCTCCAATCTCTCTCAAATTTGAAATCCTTTGTATTCCGATGGGAAATCTATTCAATAATTTGCAACCAATTATACTTAAGACTTGGAGTTGAGGCATAACTCCTCCTTCCCACACAACATAGGATGACAGGCATAACCAAACCCATGAATGCATGGCTAAAACTTACGAAATTATTAACTTGAAAATTGATTTTAAAATAAAATAATAATAACAGTGATAATAGATTCATTGGCTATAATCAAACTCCTTAATAATGCAATGATGAGAATAGAATAAAAGATGCACCATGAAGAAAATAATTATAATGGATTTCCATAGAGGGCTGAAAATTATGGCCCTTCCATCTGATTTTAAGCAAAACATAATAAATGTGAAATTGAATACTGTTAAAATGAATAAGCTAACCTTGAATAATGGAGCTGCGATGGATAAAAGGCGTCATTTTGGAATTCCTAAGTGAATTCGGCCTCACAGGACCTTCAACCTTTAGACTGCCAAAACAAGGAGACGAAATAGGACGGGAGTAAAACAATTGAGACTGGCATATCATCCTCTCGACAACGCTATGAAACTATAACTGACAATACCGGTCTTGAATCAGATGGTAGTCATTATTTTAATCGTCTAACACCACAATCAACGTCCCACAATGGTACAGGTGGCATGGAAGGGACTTCTTCTCATGGGGTAACGCCTTACGACGTAAATATAAAAGTTGTGAATAACCTATGTTTTGTCAAAATAAATCACCAATGATATTTATAATAAGAGAAAAAAATACAAAGAAATGAAGACAAAGCATGTTAATATAGAGTAAGTATATTATTGTGTGACAAATTAAGAAATGTAATTTAGTTACATATTGGGAATATATAGAGATAGTTGGAAAGCTTATTATGAGCTTGAAAACAATTGTAACTCTGTCAATCTTTACATTTGGAGTAAAAAAAGGTTCCTCTTTGAAACTCTGGTCACATTTGTTATCTTATACAGATGTGAAGTTTGGGGGTGTAGTATATCTATCGAGTCATGGAGAAATATTGAGTTGATCCAAAAGCAATTCATAACCTATAACCTCAAGATCAAGGGAAATACTCCCTATCCTATCCTCTTGATTGAATCTGACCTGTCCCCCATTGAAAGTATGACTATGTTTAGATATATGATGTATAAGAAGAAGCTTTACAATACGAAATCCAAGAGGCTCCCAAAAATTGCTTGTGACAAATTAAGAAATGTAATTTAGTTACATATTGGGAATATATAGAGATAGTTGGAAAGCTTATTATGAGCTTGAAAACAATTAACCTATGTTTTGTCAAAATAAATCACCAATGATATTTATAATAAATTTTAGAGGATATAGAGAAAAAAATACAAAGAAATGAAGACAAAGCATGTTAATATAGAGTAAGTATATTATTGTGTGACAAATTAAGAAATGTAATTTAGTTACATGTTGGGAATATATAGAGATAGTTGGAAAGCTTATTATGAGCTTGAAAATAATTGTAACTCAGTCGATCTTTACATTTGGAGTAAAAAAAGGTTCCTCATTGAAACTCTGGTCACCCCTGTTATCTTATACGGATGTGAAGTTTGGGGTGTAGTATATCTATCGAGTCGTGGAGAAATATTGAGTTGATCCAAAAGCAATTCATAACCTATAACCTCAAGATCAAGGGAAATACTCCCTATCATATCCTCTTGATTGAATCTAACCTGTCCCCCATTGAAAGTATGACTATGTTTAGATATATGATGTATAAGAAGAAGCTTTACAATACGAAATCCAAGAGGCTCCCAAAAATTGCTTGTGACAAATTAAGAAATGTAATTTAGTTACATATTGGGAATATATAGAGATAGTTGGAAAGCTTATTATGAGCTTGAAAACAATTGTAAGTCAACCGATATTTAAATTTGGAGTAAAAAAAGGTTCCTCTTTGAAACTTGGTCACCCCTGTTATCTTATACGGATGTGAAGTTTGGGGGTGCAATATATCTAGCGAGTCATGGAGAAAGATTGAGATGATCAAAAAGCAATTCATAACCTATAACCTCAAGATCAAGGGAAATACTCCCTATCCTATCCTCTTGATCGAATTTGGATTGTCCCCCATTGAAAGTATGACTATGTTTAGATATCTGATGTATAAGAAGAAGCTTTACAATATGAAATCCAAGAGGCTCCGAAAAATTGCTTCTAAGTTTAGTCAAAACCCCCACCTGCGCCTCAAGTGTGGGTGGCATTAGGATGCTTAGTCTTGGCTCGACCTTTGGGGGATTGAGGAGGAGATCATCATGGGAAGCAATGACAATATCAAAGATACTATTACCTCCATTTTTAAGGAGAAGATGTGGGATGCTAAGGAGTTGGAGGGTAAAAGGAAGCTAAGGTACTATAAGGAGGTGATCAACCCCACCCTCGATAACTAGAATTATCTCTTTATGTTGACTAGCACTAAGAAGAAAATGAACATCGTTAGGATTAGAACTAACTCTCATGAGTTTCAGAGTGAGACTCGGTGGTGGTCTACTCCCAAGACACCCTGGGATGATAGAATTTGTCAGATTTGTGATACTAAGAAGGTGGAAGATGAAAAACACTTCCCCTATATGACTATGTGAAGAAGCTTTACAATACGAAATCCAAGATATTAAATTTTTAAGAGAATTCCACTTCATAAAAAAATTCCAAAGTTTCTTTATCTAAAATCATATTCTTTATTTTACAATTCAATATAAGAAAAACAACAAACTTAAAAAAAGTATGATTATACATTATAGATTCAAACACTAAACTTATAATTAATCCTTAAAAAGAAGAATCTAAACTTATAATTAATCCTTAAAAAGAATTCCATTCACATAAATTTTCCAAAGTTACATAAACTCATATTCCACTTCATATAAATTTTCCAAAGTTTTTTTTATATAAATTCATATTCTCACAAGTTTTATTTTATAATTCAATATAAATAAAAACAACTTAAAACCTAAAGAAAGTGACATCATATATTTTAGATTCAAACATTAAACATATATTAAATTTTTAAGGGAATTCCACTTAATAAAAAAAATCCAAAATTTCTTTTGTCTCATATCTTTATTTTACAATTCAATATAAGAAAAACAATCTTTATTTTATAATTCAATATAAGAAAAACAACTTAAAACTTAAAAAAATTATGATTATACATTATAGATTCAAACACTAAACTTAAAATTAATCCTTAAAAAGAAGAATCTAAACTTATAATTAATCCTTAAAAAGAATTTCATTCACATACAATTTCCAAAGTTACATAAACTCATATTTTCAAACATTTTATTAAAAAATTCAATATATATAACATAAATATTACAATAAAAATAAAAATAAGCATCCAATTATAATTTTTTTAATAGAAAATTTTATAAATACAAATTTACAAATAAGTAAAATACTAAGAATATATCAATAAAAAGATTCAATTTATATCTTTATTTTACAATTCAATATAAGAAAAACAACTTAAAACTTGAAAAAAAGTATGATTATACATTATAGATTCAAACGCTAAACTTAAAATTAATCCTTAAAAAAAAGAATCTAAACTTATAATTAATCCTTAAAAAGAATTCCATTCACATAAAATTTCCAAAGTTACATAAACTCATATTTTCAAAAAAATTATAATTCAATATATATAACATAAATATTACAATAAAAATAAAAATAAGCATCCAATTATAATTTTTTTAATAGACAATTTTATAAATACAAATTTACAAATAAGTAAAATACTAAGAATATATCAATAAAAAGATTCAATTTATATCTTTATTTTACAATTCAATATAAGAAAAACAACTTAAAATTTGAAAAAAAGTATGATTACACATTATAGATTCAAATGCTAAACTTAAAATTAATCCTTAAAAAAAATTTCATTCACATCAAATTTCCAAAGTTACATAAACTCATATTTTCAAAATAATTATAATTCAATATATATAACATAAATATTACAATTAAAAATAAAAATAGGCATCCAATTATATTTTTTTTAATAGACAATTTTATAAATACAAATTTACAAATAAGTAAAATATTAATAATATAATTCAATTTATTTATTTTTTAGGCTGTGGTTCACGGATACCCTGGTCAATGGGTGGCGCTATGTCCACATAAATATTTGGGTTGAGGCTTCAGGGAGATTGGACCCTGTGACCTCTCGATGGCGAGACACTGATTTTGACCAACTAAGCTAACCCTTGGGGCTTATATAATTCAATATATTACTTTTATTAAAAAATTATTTATTTGATCCATATAAAAATAAAAAATAATGTTTAATTTTTATTTTTTAAACAAAAATATAATAAATTTATTTATCTTTAATATTTAATATGAAAGGAAAAAGGAATCTCAAGCCAAAAAAATCAATTAATGAGAATTGCAAATAAATATATTTTAAATTTCATTAATATTTAATTTATACCCAGCAAAAAAAACTAAAGATAACCTCTACACATTTTTGTGCTACCACAAACATATAAAAATGTTCCATTTATACACAAATATATAGTTTTAAAAACATATAATTTTAAAAAGGAAAAATAAAAAAACTATATATAATTAACTTATAACCAAACTTGTAATTCACATTAACAAACAAAAATTATTATTAAATTTATAATTTTTTTTAATTAATTATCAAAATTTAAAATGAAAATACCATCCATTACAAATAAACTTATTTGTACTTTTAAAAACAAAAAGACCATCCATCAAGGACAAAACCACTATCCACTATTTTTCAGTTGAAATTCGTAGTGAAGCCCAAAATGTTCGTTGGGATTGCATGAACTTCACCCACTTTGACCTCAGTTTAAGTTGTAGATGTTGCACCAATCTGGGTGACCTAAATAGAAGTTCAAACTCATCTCAATTTTTAAAAAGGGCAAAGACCAAATGAAGCATCAGTATTCACACTTAATAATCTTCTTTTAGTTCTTTGATGGTTAGTTTAGCACGTTATAATTTTAACCTTCTAATGGAGTTTCAAGGTAAATGATTTTAATTTATAATTTTTTGAAAATCAAATTTCCATTTATAGTGAGAAGTGTATTTGTTTCTAAAAGTTCGTATGTAAGCTTTCAAAGTCATCGCCTTTATGCAAATTCTCTCTCTATAATCTGGATTTGTAAATTTGAATAATATAAAAAAATAATTAAGCCCTTTGATATAAACAAAATTTTATTGCAGAAAGAGTAAACGATACCGAGATCTCCTTCTGTTTTTTTGCGAATGCATTCTCTATCAAAGGTTGGGCACAAATATCCATTTGGGGAATTATATATTCCTCATTTGAAAAATGATAACTTTGAATATATTGATAATAGTATTTTTTTAAAATTATACGGTAAATGTTAATATTTTTTTTTTTTTGTAATCAAGGTAGTACTTTCTATATTTACTTTTTCAAAATTTACATTCACAACACATCGATTAACCAGCCACCTGCTCGAGGGAAACCAGGTGGCCATCGATCAGCATTGTATCCACTCCAAAATTTAAATAAGTTCATCATCATCATCAGTATCTCCCAAGTTCCTCTCTCTGGTCTTTCAGACATAAACATTCAAAAAACTATAGATAGAAAAACTAAAGATAAAGCAGCTACTCCTCATCTGAGGAGGCTATCTGAAAAGTTTCTTTCTCTTCCGGAGTCATCATCTTCTTTCCGTTGTTCTGCGGCTTTACCCCTGGGCCTGGGAGCTCTCGTCCCTGCTGAAACAATTTCCACTTTAGCTCGGACAGAGTCTGCTCAATGCGGCCCAAAGCAAGATTGTTCCTGTATGTTTGTATCTGGATGGTTGCCAATTCCTTCATCATTTCCCCTCTGCCATATTCCGGTTCTTTGTTTCGCTCCTGCTGATTCACCACTTCTCCTTCCATGTGCTCCTGATGGAGGGTCATAGCACGAGCGACTATGTGTTTCATGATCCAGTATTGTTGCAAAGTCCTGGTATAGAGAGATTGCCTACCATTTGTTGTGCCTGGGTCTTGTACCATTTCTTCCCACTCATGCAGGGGAAGGTCTCTACCTTGAAGATTTTGTCTCAAGTCACGTTCCCAGCTCTAGATCTAGTTCCGTATTTCCTGCAAATTTGCTTTCATGTAGGCGTCCACTAGCTTCTTAAGCTGTTCACCTGTTGATTTCCTTACTTTTTTCTGGCCCGTGCTGCTTGTTTCGGCTTCCTGCTTGACATTTCTTTTGCTTCGCCTGGGTGCCATGTTTTTGCTAGGTAGCTTACTGATGCTATGATCCTTCAAGTAGACTTGCTGGGTTGCAGTTGTCCCCTCACTATTTGTTAGACCTATCACAGTATGAACAAAAAGATCAGTTTTAACCGTTGGGCCAGTATGATTTGAGAGGTAGCGCTACCACCCCTCTTCATAGGGTCCTCTCGAGTTATGGCTCTCACTTGAATGCAGATCAAAGCCTCTCTAGAACTTTCCAGATCTGAGTTTTCTTTTTTGAGGGTTACACTAGGATAGTTAGCATAATTTTTCTAGGTCGCGTCGACCGCCTTGCGTTCCAGGCCCCTCCCAGCTCTCCTAGGTTTTCCTATCCCCCTTCCCAGTTTGAGTTCCTCTGGTTCAGGGTCCCCCTCCCGATTTTTCCCCAATTCTCTGGCTCCTATGGGAGGCACCTACTTCCTCTCTTGGGTGTTCCAGGTTTGCCTTACCAATGGCATAGTCTCAGGGTTTGGAATTCCAGGAACTTCCCATCTGTTGCATGGGTCAAGGGATGATGGGTCCTTCTTTTCCTATGAGCCCTTCTCCTTACTGTTATAATCACCCTTCCCGACCATGGATTCTCGGGGTTCTCCCCTGTCCTAGACTACCTTAACTCTGTAACTAAATCTGGGGTGATGTAGATTATCCCTATCTAACTGCATGCCTACATTATACTTCATGCAAGAGCTTTTTTCCAAGTGAGGGGGAGGAGTTTTAACATACCCGTCGGCCTGGATCCACTGTTCTATCTTCTGCAGCTGTCTTTGGCCATCGACGCGTTCTCGCTCGCCACCTTCCTTCTTCCGCGTCCACATGCAACATGCATAGTGTCCCTCATACTTTGTTCTTTTAACATTCCTCTATCTTAACCTTGCCTCCAGCTGTCTCCATTTTCATTGATCTGTGGCGGACTTTCCGGCCCATTTTCCTTGGGATTCTGCCCAAATGTCTTGTCCTCCGTGCTTCATTAATGTTTATCTTCTCCTGGCTGCTCTTGCCGTCCATTTGCTGACTTCGCATTGCCATCTGGCTCTCCTTTGTTGTCCCTTCTTGGTCCTGCTGTCCTGTTCTCCCTATGCCCACCTCTTTCCATTTCTGCCCCCACGCTTCTCAGGTCAGTCCTTCTCTTTCCTCGTTCATCATCCATGTCCTCTCGGTCCTTTCTTCTATCCTATGCTATTCCATGGATGATCTGTGTTGATCTACCTGCGCCTGCCTTCGTCTTTCTGCCCTCCTATCTACGTCATCTGAATTCTCTTGTTGTCTCTGGTCTGCCTCGATTGCCTGTTTCATCTGATTCATTTCCTCATTCTGGTTGAGCTCTGCTTCTCCCGCGTCTAACTGGTGCTCTCTGTTTCGGCATCCCCAGTTCGCGAGGAGATCCGCCGGGGCATTTCCTTTCCTTTTCACATGGGACGAGATAGTATATGCCAGTCGTTGAAGTTGCTTTTCAACTTCTGTGATTACCCACGCCGTCCGCCAACTTTTGCTTAGTTTTTCCATGGTTACTCCTTGCTGTAATTGTTTTATGGTGTCTATGACCAGCTTAGAATCCCCTTCTATCTGCAATCTTTGGTACCCTTCTCATATCGCTATCTCCAGTCCCTTGTTTAGTGCATGATATTCTTCTTCATTGTTTGTGGCAATGCCGTAGTCCATTGCATATGCCCTTATGATCTTTCCTTCTTCGTCTCTGAATATCCCTCCTATACCCGCCTCCCCTGGGTTGCCTTTGGCTGCCCTGTCAAAGTTTAGTTTTATGAATCCTTGGGGGGGGGGGGGGGGGGGGGGGGGGGGGGGTTCCTGTAACTTTCTTCTGCTCTTACCTTTTCTGCATCTTGTATCTTCCTTGTGCTGCTTGTGTTTTTTACTTTAATTTCTAGTCGGTTCATAATGCTGGTTTCCATACCTTCCGTCTTCTAGTCTTCCTCTGTCCAGTTTCCCAGAATTATTGTTTCCCTTATATTCCTCATAATTTGGTTCCAGATTTCCCCTGTGTCATTTTTGTCTGTTCTGAATATTACCCTGTTTCGGGCTTTCCAGAGGTTCCACAGGAAGAACCCGATTGACAGGTTCCAAGCATGGTTGAGGATTACGTTGCGGTACGGTTTGCTGCTCCATAGTTCTATTGTTGTTTTAATGCTTTCTAACTTTATTTCTGTAATCCCAAAAATTTGTTGGTGATTTTGCCACAGGATGTTACTTACATTACAGGAGTTAGCGACATGCTCCATGGTTTCCTCTTGCCTTTGGCAAAGCGCGCAGCATGAGGGCCCATGCGTCCCTTTCCGTCTTAGTTGATCCCAAGTCAGAGCTCTCCCATGTAGCATTGTCTAGGTAAAAAACGCCACTTTTGGCCAGGTTTTTAGCTGCCAGATTCTTTTCCATTTTTTTGTGTCTGCATTTCCAGCTCCTCCTGTTTTCAAATGGTAGCCTTCTGATATTGTGAACATGCCTTTAATGCGTTTTCCCCATCTTATTATATCTGTTCCTTCTTTGATAGCTATTTTCCTGGTTGCCAGTTCTTTGTGATAGGTAGTCCATTGATCAGTTTTTGGGGCTTCAGGCCAGTCATTCTTCATCTTCCATTGTCTCCAATAACTGTTTTGGTCCCCTACCCAATAGTTCCTTACTGCGTCCTCCACTATTTGGGTTGTGTACTGTTGTATTTCATGTAGCTGGGGTTCTTGACTCAGGGTACCTCTTTGTTGCCACCCTTCCTGCCAAAAATCTACTTTGTTTCCCTCTCGAATTTCCCAGAAGCTGTTGTCTCTTATCAGGGCTCTATTCATGTTGGCCAGGTTCCAAATCGCTGAGCCTTTCTTTTTTGTTAGGGTTCGGAGTTTACCCTCCGGTGTCCATGCTACTTCATATTTTTGTTCCCACAGCAGTTTCCAGAGGTCATTCCCTCCTTGAATCCATCTCCACCATAACTTTGCCCCCATGACTTGGTTTAAAATATTAGGGTCTCTGAGTCCCAGACCTCCCTCTGATACCGACCTGCTTAACCATGTCCATGAAAGTAATGCCCATTTTTTTGTTTTGTTTGCCCCTTGCCATAATTTTTTTTTAAATATTTGCACCATTTTCTGACATATGGTCTTAGGGATTGCTTGACTTGCCATCTGGTAGATCGGCATAGCTTGGAGGACTGATTTCAGGAGTATGAGACGGCTCAGTGTATTGAGCATTCTAAACATCCAATTGTCCATTCTTTTTTGAATTTTCCTTATCAAACCTTGCCAATTCACTACTCTATACTGCTGATCACTCAGTTGTACTCCTAAGTATTTTGTTGGGAACTACCCAATTTGGAACCCCAATGTTCTTGCCAGGAAGGCTTGGCTCACTCTTGGTGTGTTGAAAAAGAAGATTTCAGTTTTCTCTTTATTCACCTCTGTTCCTGAAGCTTTGGTGAATTCTATTAAGATCTCCCCTAGTTTTTTTGCTTCCTTGAGGTTTTCTTGGCTGTACATCATCACATCGTCCACAAATTGTTGATGTGTGATAGTTAAGTCTTCCCCCCATAATCTAAGCCCTTTGAATTCTCCTCTACTTACTTTAGTGTTGATTAAGTGACGTAAACCCTACTACTAGGATGAACAGGAACGGTGAGAGAGGGTCTCCCTGTCGTAGGCCACGGGTAGGCTTGAAGGTATCGGTAGGGGTCCCATTAAGCAGGATTGACATACTAGGTGTGGATATCATGGACATTATCCATGCAATCCATCTATCATCAAATCCATAGGCTTGAAGGATTTCTTGTAGATATTGCCAGCTGAGTTTATCATATGCCTTCGCTAAGTCAAGTTTGATCATCATTCCTTTATTTCCAGTTTTCTTTAGGGAATGGATCACCTCTTGCGCAACTACAATCCCATCCACTATCTGTCTGCCTTTCACAAACCCTGTTTGTTCTTTTGCTATCAACTCTAGGAGCAGGGGTTGTAATCTTTTTACCATTATAGTGGCCATGATTTTATAGATTACATTGCATAGAGCTATAGGTCTGAAGCTATGGGTTCTTCAGCTTGATCTACTTTTGGTATTAAGGCCAGGAAGGTAGCATTCCATGCTGGGTGCATTCGTTTGTGGCTTCTTGATTCTTCTACTGCATTAACAATATATTTTTTCATGAACCGCCATGTTGCTTGAAAAAATTCTGCTGTAAAGCCATCCGGGCTAGGGGCTTTGTTTTTCGCCATTGTCTTGATTACTTCCTCAACCTCCTTTTCCGTAATCACCCGTAGAAGCGCTAGGTTTTGGTCCCTGCTTACTTTTTTTGGGATGAATTGTTTTATCTTTGCTATCTCCTCATTTCTGTTGCTTTGCGGCTCTGTCAATATGCCCTTGAAATGTTGGGTTAGGAGATTTTCCATTTCCTCTTTCTGGATTACTCTGTTACCTTGTTTATTTTTGAGGGAGAAAATTTGATTTTGCTGCCTGTGTTGCAGCATTGCTTGATGGAAGAATTTTGTATTCCATTCTCCCTCTTTTAGCCACTGAACTCTTGACTTTTGGCACCACAGGATTTCCTCCTACTTTCTCCTTTCCTCCAGTCTAATTAGCACTTCCCCTTCTTCCTTCGCTCTCTCCTTGGTTCTTCCTTCTTCTATGATTTTTTGTTGTATCCTTTGCATTGCTATTTGGAGTTGTTCCTTGTCTTTATGGATATTGCCGAATTCCTCTTTATTCCATGTCTTAATTTCACTTTTCAGCTCCTTGAGTCTCAATTGGAGTGTGTGCATCTTATTCTTGCCTTGTATTACTCCTTCACTTTTCTGCCACTAGGTTTCCAGCTTGTCAACTAGTGTTGGGTCTCTTAGCCAAAAGGCTTCAAACCTGAAAGGTTTGTGTTGGTTTTGATTGTTCATGGCAATTTCAAGTTTTATTGGCCAGTGATCCGATCCTTGGCAAGGTAAGATCGTTGCTTCATAGAATATATCTTTCCCTAGGAAGTGTTCTGTGGCTAAGAACCTGTCCAATCTGGAGGCTATCTGTCTACTACCTCCTCTTCTATTATTCCAAGTATATTTGCCATTGATAGTATTGATATCAATCAATTGGAGGGTTGTCTGGGTTTCCCTAAATCTCTCCATATCTGCATCCTCCCGTTGTAGTCCTCCTTTATTTTCCACTGTGGTTGTTATCATATTAAAATCTCCTGCTATCACCTAGATTTTTTCTGTGTGTAGGTTGCCCATTCGACATAGCTGTGTTAGAAAGGCCTCTCTCTCAAGTGGTATATGGGGCCCATAGACCGCTGATACCAAGAACCACTCTTTATGTCATACCATTCTGAATCTCCCTGATAGAATCCTTCGCATTCCTATCCATAGGTCAGCCATTACTTCTGCGGGGTTCCATAGTATTGTTATTTCCCTTGCACTCCCTTTTTCATCTATTTTCATACTTTCTTAATAAGGCTTGATTTTATGTAGAATTTCCTCCATTTTTGCTCCCGTTATTTTTGTTTCTTGAAGCAGCATGATCTAACGTTTTTATTTTTTAATCCTCTCAGCCAGGTACGGTAAATGTTAATATTAAAAAAAACAATTAAATTATATAAATCCAATCGCAAAAATTTATAATTTTTCCATCTTTTTACTAAATTTGAAAGAAAATAAACTTCTACCAAAAGTTCTAAATAGAATCCACTTGGAAAACCTACCCACAACAAAAAGTAATGTGCTTAAGATATGCCATTATGTGGGCTCAATTGTGAGGTCATTTCTAACTATGATTGTCTTTTCTTCCTATGTTACGTTGTATGACATTTTCCCTATCCATAGGGCCTAACATTACTATACACTATAGACTAGTAAAGCCATCAAGGAATATTGCGATTTTTGTTACTGTAATTTCTCCCCAAAACATGTTCAAAAGACTAAGACACTTACGTTAACAAAAGATGTGAGTGACCCTTTCTCACACCAAACCATGCAACTCATACTGTAACTTGCGTGGGAGGACAAGGGAAATCATACTCTTGGCTATAAAGGAATGGATGAGCGCAAGAAATGTACACACCATATAATCTGAAATGAAATGAAATTAGTGGAAGAGAATTGCACTCCGTGGTCACAGCTTCCGCTGAAGACAGATACCCTTGAAAAGATTTCCCTATCGATTGCCATTGATGGCCCTCCTCGCACGGGGCAGTGGATTTACACGTGGTGCTATCTCCTATGCATAATCCCGAATGGCACGATGAAGAGCAACGCCAACAGAACCTGCAGACATCTCCGGAAGGGCAACTCTTCCCACCAGTGGCAATGGTGGCCGCAATCATTGCAAGTCACACATCCCTTGGTCAACCTGGTTGGATTTTTCTGCTCGGTCCCGATGCAAAATTCTGACCATAAATCACCAGAAAAGCAACAAATTAACACTGTAATGCTCAGAGCCCTACCACTTCTGATGCTTGGCATCAATCAGGTAATAAGAAAATTGAGTTTGAGAAAATGGATTGAACACAGCTTACAAAGAAAATTCGTGTGGGTGGTTACGATAACTAACTATCGTAACTTCTACCGCATCATTTATGATAACCGTTTATGATGATCAGATGGTCAAAATCTTTTTAATCGTCTAACATATTAAATCAATGATCCAAAACAATACATGGTAGCACAAAGGGGTATTCATTTCAAAGAGAACACCTTACAGCGTAATAAAATAAATAACATAATTTTTAAGATTTTCAAGAAAAATATTGATTTATGCTCTTGTGATTTCAACATTGGATGTTTTTTGTATCTCAATAGCAACATCAAAATTCCTCATTGGAGGTTGTCTCAAGAACTATCTTTTCATTCCCAACAAGCTTCTAATATATTTTGTCAGCATATGGATTAGTATATATATGAGGGGTTCTTACAACACCCTAGAAATTAAATCCTTCTAAAATGATAAACAATATATGCATGAAAGAAACAAATTCAAAAAATTGATTCTATGGAAACAAAATTTTGCAAACTAGGTAAAGAAACAAACCAATTAGCGGCCGAGTCACCAAGGTCAATCCCCTAAGTTCCTCCTTGACAACGATGCCAAAATGTTGGGTGTATGTAGCATACCTAGGGGGGATAATATGGAGTATAGAGGGAGGTACCTAAGGGAATAATGTGATGTAATAATATAATGGGCCATAATTATTAAATAAAGTGGTTAACCCACATTATGCAAGGGACCACAAGTAGTTAGGAAATAATGTGATAAGCCCATTGTAATGGATATATGGTATTGAGAGACCCATGGTAATTACCCATGGTATTGTATGTGTGAAGCCTATATAGAGTCTAGAGACTCTTCATTGAGGGTGTCAAGGATTATTGTATTGACAAGCATATGGCTTGTGGGGTGATCTCCTTCCTTAAGGAGTAATTGTATGGTGTTACCCTACCTCAAGGGTTTTGATTAATAAAGATCCGAAGATTTTATATTTTTCTCTTATACTGGGCATATTTGGTATTTTTAATTTTTTACAGGTTAAATCTACTACTAGTGGTATAAGACCCTTATACTTTGTCCTTGTATTTCTCTTGGGATTATTGGAGTTTATTGGGCATATTTGGTATTTTTAATATATTTGCAGGTCTATCATACTACAAGTGGTATCAGAGAACTTTCTTGGGCGAAGAGGGGAATTTTTTTATTTTTGCAAGATTTTTTGGGCGACGAGTTTGCAGATCATGTCTGAAAGTTTTGGTGCAAAATTTGCAAACAAAAAATAGCATATTTGGATTGTTTGTGGAAGAATACCCAAATTACACCGGCTGAATCAGAATCTAGATGAGGGAGATATCGTTGGATTTAAAATCAATTGTGTTGCAGATTTTTTTGTGATGACAATTCATGAATGACGGCTCTTTAGTCTAATTTTGCAGTTTTTTTGTAGAAATTCATAAAACAGATTGCAGATCTAAGATCGGTCGAATCGAAGTTTCGATGAGAGAGATATCGCTAATTTTAAATGAGCTCTTTTTTTTTTTTTTTCAAATTTTTTTATGACGATAGGATAGTTACAACACGAATTTGAGTTCCCGATTGCCCAGTTCAAGAATTCAATAACATTAGAAGATGCAGAATGGTTGTTCGATTTCTGAAAATAGGCTATAATAAGGATTTTGTGCCATAGTGACTGAATTGTGGCCCTTGTCAATTTGTTGCATAAAGTAGGTAATTTTTTCCAAAACCCTCATTCTACTTCATGGCTTCTACTATGATGATTTTTACAGGACGTGATGATGGTCCCACTATTGAAGAATTCATAAAATATTGTAAGTCAACGTGGCTGACAATTTGGAAAAATATAACACGACTTAATATTGAAGATGAGGCAGCCATATGGTGGGACTCACTAGACAGTAAGAAGTTGGTAAGCCTTCTTGATGAAGAATTTAAAAAATTCCTTTTGGACAAATGGTCTCATGCTAGAAAACAAGATAATGAGAAAAATAAGGGGTTATTTTATGCTTGTATCTCCTTATTACAGGTTCATGGATATATTCAGAAAGAGAAGATCATTGTGTCTATGAATCCTAGTTGTAAGCATAATTTTATTAATGTTCATTTGGATAAAAGATTGCAAGTCCCAACAAAAAAAAATGGAGCACACACAGGTTGATAATGAGGAGGTGCAAGTTTATAAAGATTTGAATATTTCCCTGGATAAATGTGTGTTGCATTTTGATTTTTATGTTTTAGATATGGCTGATGTGGATATTATTTTGGGATACCCTTGGATGGAATCCATTGGTCCTGCCAATATTAATGTAAAGAAGAAATTCTTGAAGCTCTGATATAAAAATAAGAAAATTACATTGCAGGATATTTCCATCAGTAAATAGGTAGAGTCCAAGGAGGTCGAAGTAGAAAACACTGTAGGTACTGACACATAAGATGAGGAGTCCATGGTGGAAGAAATAATGGAATAAAAACAACAAAAGAAGGCACCACAATAGGTACCGGATAACAATCAGGCTCCATGAGGTGACGAATTGAAGAAATATGCACAATCAGTTAAAGCTTCAACATATCACCACCAGCACCACCCATCTAGACAAAAACCAACAAGGTGGCAACGAATTAGCAACACGAATAACTACTATTGGGCAACAAGTAGAGAGGTGTAACCATCCACCCACAACACATCAAAACAACGAAACTACCAGAACCAACTTCCATCTCAAGCGAGCAAGGCACCGGTTAGATCGAGTGTTCACCTTTCTCTGGGATGGCTAGATGCATGTGTATGGTATTAGTGGACTACTCTTTTGAGTATATCTTATTATTTGTGTTCTTCTTATGTTTCGGAGACGAAACATGTTTAAGGAGGGTGGAATGTAGTATGCCTAGGGGGAGAATATGGGGTACATATGGAGGTACCCAAGGGAATAATGTGATGTACTAATATAATGGGCCATAATTAATAAATAATGTGGTTAAACCACATTATGCTAGGGACCAGAAGTAGTTAGGAAATAATGTGATAAGCCCATTGTAATGGATGTATGGTATTGAGAGACTCGTGGTAATTACCCATGGTAGTGTATGTATGAAGCCTATATAGAGGCTAAAGACTCTTCATTGAGGATGTCAAGGATTATTGTATTGACAAGCATATGGCTTGTGGAGTGATCTCCTTCCTTAAGGAGTAATTGTATGGTGTTACCCTACCTCAAGGGTTTTGGTTGATAAAGATCTGAAGCTTTTATATTTTTCTCTTGTATTGGACATATTTGATATTTTTAATTTTGCCAGGTCAGATCTACTACAATGTAATATATGGTTAGGTGATTGGACAAACATTTAATGTCAATCCAACGTTCATGGAATTCAAGGCACACACTAGAAATGCTAGAGAAAGACTGCAATGACCTGCAAAACAAAAACCTATTTTTTCTATAAATTGCTCACACCTTCAGTTACTGCACTAGTCAATCCTCTGTTCTAATCCTGCAATTAAAAACATTCATTAAAAGTAAAACCCTAACTACTGAAAACATTATTCCTACAATTTACCAACAATTGAAATCAAACCATAACTGTTGACAATTAAAGAGCAAACCCTGTCTCTTAAAATCCAGTGCCGAGATACTAATTAATTAAAAACTTGAGTATTGACTATTGATCAAACCAATCGATCCCAAGTGGAAAGACTATCTCAAAATGAATGATAATCAAAAAAATTAAACTCCTAGACAATCCACTCTAAAATGCAAAGAAAACATCTTCACACCCAACTCAATCTACCAAGCCTGTTGTAATATTGTGCTCAATACCATTGCAAATTCTCTGTGTAACTCTGTGCAAACCCAAAATAAAAATCAAGTTCCAAGTCTAATTATGGCACACTTTCTTCAAATCTGATGTATTTATTGTAATAACAAAACTTTAACTATATCCAAGAAAAATGTTTCTTACACATATCTATTGTTAATTATTTCCCTCAAACTTCACACAAATCTCAAATCTTCAATAAACTTACTATCTCAATCAAGAGAAATCAAATCTGGAAGCGCTATAATATAAAAGAATCATGCAAGTTTTATTCACCAAGGAATAAAATTTATACGATTACCAACCATTAATGAGTCTATGGTGATTAAAAATAGATTTTCAAAACTTTGGCCACAAATCAATCCTTTACTCAATCCTTTGTAAAATAAACGTGCATTAATGAAATGATGCGAAAGATATATTAAAGTACCACAATTGTAAAAGTTTCGAGTTTTAGAAGTTTATCAATGTGATACATGTACTTGATTTTGTGCACTGATGTTAACAAATCTATAAACCTCAGTTCATCCCACACTGCATACTTCAATGGAATTCAATACAACCCTCATTGTCAATCACAAGCTTCAAACTTAATTGAATTTTGACAACTAAAAATCATTCATAAAACATAGTATGGATAAACACCCACTACAATGCACATGTAAGAGATGTATCTAGTGACTCAACAATAGTCAAGTACAATGATGGTATGTATATACAATGATTTATGATAAACCAACCATACACCTCTGTAATTTATCTAAATTGATCACTCTAATCTACAACAAAGATCAAAGCTCTATGAATAGGTCACAAAACAGAGTATGGTCTCAAACAATAAATGCAACGCATATATGTTATCACCATGAATACCATCCATGTGTTAACCAACCTTGACAATGGTTCGAATATATAATGTTTACAAAAAATATCCAAGCACAATATCTCCATATATGGAAATATATCACTGATGAAAAGGTGAGGAAATATATAAATATATATCAAGAATGAAATAACTCACAATCCAAGACCTTTAGATCTGAGATTAATCACTCCAATCAGTACACCCAAATCATAAACATCAAACCCAATTATAGATCTGAAACCTATCAAACAAATACACAAGCAAAGAGGGTGACAAAAGAGGACAACAGGGTGGGTTGGGGGCCCCTCCCAACCAACTTGTTGCCTCTTAAAATAAATCAAATTACATAGTCACAAGTTGCATAAAAAAACTAAAAAGAAAAACCTGGCAATAGTTTCCATATTCAATCAATTCCTAGTCTTCACATCGCATGGAAAAAGGTTACGCTCCAACAACCTATGGAGAGTGATCCCTTTCTTGATTACAATAACATAATTTTACATTAGGATTGTTGCCCCGGTATAGGGGTATGGGGCTTGGATTTTATAATTTTTACAATTGCATAGTCAAATCATGTACAAATATAATGCGAAAAGATCATAACAATTTTCCATCAAAAGGAGGTCTAGCACAACCAAAAACTAATTATAGATCCGGTGCATGTAGAAATCCATTCCTTATCTTGATTTTTTTCATTTTCTTCAAATCTAGGTGTGATTTTGGAAATATGGATATTTTGCATTTTTAACTAATCGACCTTAAATACCGTTTTGTATCTTCCAAAGCATGTTGAATTTTGGAAAACAACTCATACTTTACAAAATTTTACACACTAGGAACAAAACCCATGTCCCAAAATTTTCAGAAGTTGATTATTTTTAAAACCGCTGCAAATCTGGGTTGAAGCATTAATAATTTTCTATAAATCCATTCGTACAACCTAGGCATGTTTTGAATCACATGGGAGCATGAAAATATTTCTATGGACAAAAAACAAGTTCTCGATTTCCTCCTGGAAGTGCACCAATATGTCGAACTATAAACAGGTGCAAGAACTGTATTGTTGGTGCAGGATCATGCTAGAAATTTGTTACATGCTACAATATGATCCTGTCCGGTCCTTTCTCAAGTTGTTGGTGCACTAGTGACCAATTATTAATGTTCACCTGCCACATAGTGAACTATTATTAATAGAAATATCATATTATTCCTATTAATTTATTGAAACACAAGGGAAATTAAACAAGTTACCTTGTCATACTTGGATTTAAGATAATCAGTCCAACAATATGAAAAATGATGACAATGACCATGAGATTTTGGTATAAACATGTGGTAGTATAGAGAAAAAATGTGTATTAAATACGACAAAACGAAGACCTGACAATTATCAAATTATAATAGTTCCCTCAATTGATTCATATGGTAAAAACACCTATGTAAGTAATTATAGAGCAATGAATGCCATTTTGCGTGGCATAGGAGAAATGCTTTTTTTTCAAGGTAATGTAGTGTAAGTCTACAAAATACATGTGGGACAAGTTTCAAAGAAGATATGCAGGAGATGAAAAGGTAAACAAATCAATGCTTCAAACTCATAGAATAAAATTTGAAAGTTTGGTGGTCGATGAAGATGAAAACATTACAACCTTCTTTATTTTTTAGAAAAGATTGATAATACTATTAGACAATTTCGTGAAAATATTGAGGAATCAATAATTGTTCATAAAATTTTGAGGTCTCTTCCTTTTATATTTAATGCAAAGGTTTCAAACATTGAAAAAATGAAATATATGAATGTTCTAAATATGGATGAAATTCATGGAATTCTCATTGCATATGAAATGAAAACTGAAAGATAGAAGTCTTGATTAAAGGAAGCAACATTCAAAGCAACAAATAATACAAAAGGACACAAGGCCTATGATTACTCCAACTATGAATAAGATTAAGAAGAATCTCAATTTGTAAGAAGGCTAAAAAGAGGGCTAAGAAAATTCAAAGGTAAGCTTCCATTCAAATGGTTTGAATGTGGTAGATTGGGTCCTTATGCAACTAAATATCCTTATGAAAAATTGAAAGGTAGTTATGATGAAAAATGATACACAAATATAAGAAAATTTTACTATCATAAAAGGGGAGGATATCTCAGAAAGAAAAGCTTCTATTCCAAAGAGGATAACAGTTCATCAAAAGAGAGTGTTGGATATACATTTGCTGATGACAAAGAAGAATTTATCTTCATATCCATGGATGCTAAAAATTATAATAAAGAAGTTATTACATATTCATAGGAAGAAGTTGAAGGGGAAGTAGATCTTGAAGGAGAACTAGTTGATGCCTTAGAAGAAATAGGTCGACTCAAGAAAATGATAAAAAAATGTAGAAGGAACTATTGTAGAAGTATGAGAAGAAAGGTTATGATTTTTATGAAGCATCTAACATCCTCCTAAAGAAACAACTAGAAGAGACAAAGAGAGTAGAATAAATTCTGATAAGCCCTCAAAAAGAAAAGGAAAGAAATTGTGAGAAGTTAAAAGCATAGATTTTTTCCTTGAGAAAGTAACTAGAGAAAGCAGTTGCTTAGTTGAATCAAATATTAGTGTTTGAAAAGAGTACTGAAATATTAGATAATTATTAGCTAGTAGGGGCCTTTGTTTATTAACAAAATTCTAGGTTACAAATAAAATAATGAAAGTTTTAAGGGAGCACCAAGTGCAAAGACCTCAAAAAATGAGTGCATAGAAGAATCTAAAATCTTTTCCAATGTGCTCAGAAATTCAATTAACAATTAAAACAGTTTCAGAAAAGGAGGTGAGAACTAGAAAAGGCTCGAACCCATAAAAAATACAGGAAATACCAAAATTCAAGTTAAGAATCAATAGGAACATGACCTTATCAACAATAAGCATCACCAAAAAGGGTGATGAATAAATGCAAAGACATGATTTTTCCAAAGGTGTATCAACAATACAAGTGACACCAGAAATGAAGCAAAGGACTAATAGAGAGTTGATTTTTATCATAAAGACAACATGGATGGATTCAAAAAAAACTATTCCCGAAAGAAGGCCTTTCTCATCTAGGTATCAAAGTCCATTTTTAGGATTTTTCTTTGCTTGTAATAGTTTTGGACATAATGCAATGAATTGCAAAGCCTATGTAAGGAATGATCATATGAGAAATAGATTCATAAAATATTTCAAGACTTCAAGGAATTATTATTTGATTAAAACTACGAGAAGTTTCAATGAGAATGGTGCTAGAAATTACAATTCATTTCCGCCCTTATTGGATCATGTTGAATGATATAATTGCAATAACTATGGGAACATGACATCTGATTGTAAAAGTGGCACAATAAGGATCCTCGAAAAAACCAACAACAGGAATCTATAAGGGTATGGAATAGGAAGCAATAAAATAAGGAAGAATACAAATTTTCTCTTTATGCTCAAAACAAAGAAGGTCAATGGCACATAGATATCGAGTTTTCAAAGCATATGAAAGGATATAAATGCAAATATATTTCTCCAAAGGAAGGTAAAGGAGGAAGTATTACTTTGGAAATAATGCACCAACCATAATAATGGGAAAGGGAACAATGATCCTTGATAATGGGAGGATTAAAATTCAAAATGTTTTGTATGTTGATGATCTAAAACACAATCGTTTGAGTGTTAGTATGATGTGTGATGAAGGATATGATATCACATTTCATGCTAAGGGATGTGAAATAAGGAAAGTAGGATAAATAAAGTTGGTGGAAAATGCATAGAGGACTTCAAACAATGTGTATATTCTAGATGAAGTCAAAGAAAAATATTATATGGGGTTGATGAAATTTGGTTATGGCACAAAAGGATGAGTCATATTAGTTTTGACCATTTAGAAAAAGTCAACGAGGAACATGCGGAGAGAGACATGCCAAAAATTTCAAATCCAAGTGATCCCATTTGCAAACCTTGTCAACATGGGAATCAATCTAGACTCAAATTCAATCCCAAGGAATACTCATCAACCAAGACATTAAAACTTGTTCATATAGACCTTTGTGGGCCCACTATAACACAAACACTAAGAGGTTAGAGATATCTAATTCTTCTAATTGACAATTATATTAATATGACACAGGTTGCATTTCTTGAGGATAAATTTGAAGCCTTTGATACATTCAAAACATCCAAAGCCCTAGGTTAGAATGAAACTAAACTAAAGATAAAAATTTTGAGATCATATAGAGGAGGATAATTCAATTATAGTGAATTCATTGAATATTGTGAAAAACATGGGATTAAAAGGCATTGTTCAATGGAAAGAATACCAAAACAAAATGGTGTGGTTGAAAGAAAAACAAAATTGTATAGGAGATTACAATAACTATGCTTATTGAAGAAAACCTTCCAAGAATATTTTGGGGAGACGTAGTTAATACAACATTTATATCCCAAATAGAGCTCAAATCAAAGTAAAAAACAATAAAACTTTGAACCGTGGAAAGGAAAACTTTCTTGAGTAAAATATTTCAAAGTTTTTGATAAAGAATTCCTTATCAATTTAAATGAACACAATTTAGGAAAATTTCATTCTAGAGTAGGTGAAGGAATATTCTTTTGATTATTAATCTAGAAGCAAGGGGTACAAAGGTTACAGCGAAAGGCTATGAAAGATAATGGAGAGAAATGATGTAAAAATAGATGGAGCATTACCTCAAAAGAAAAATCCATAAGAAAATGAAGATCCAAAGGAAGTATTCAATAGGAAGCATGGGGAAGAAGAAGAAGAAGAGGAAGAGTAGGAAGAAAAAGAGGAAGAAGTATGCAAAAATATTAAGAGGAAGAGGAGGAACAAATAGAACTTCATCATCCAAACACTCCATCCAAGTATGTTTAGAAAATCACCTAGAAAAGAAAATATTTGGTGATAAAGATTCAGGAGTATGGACTCAAACAGATTGATCAACTCACCACAACATGCAAGCCTTTTCCTGTTATCCAAAATAGAACCTAGGAAATTTTCACATGCCAATAAAGATGATAATTGGGTAAATTCTATGGAGGAAGAGATAAATCAAATTGAAAAATTTGAACCATTGAACTTGTGCCTAGATCAAAGGATAATAATATAATTAGCACTAAGTGGGTTTTCATGACCAAATTGAATGAAGATGGACATATAGTGAGAAATAAGGCTAGATTGGTTTACAGAGGGTGTGCATGAGTGGAAATTGTCGACTTTGAAGAGATTTTTTATCTAGATTCTAGACTTGAAGCCATCAAAGTGTTCTTAGCATTAGCTTGTTTTAAACATTTCAATGTGTATCAAATGGATTTCAAGTCAAATTTCCTAAATGGAAACACGAAAGAGGAGGTGTATGTTGAAAAACTAAATGATTTTGGCTATCAGAAAAAAATACTATGTATACAAGATGAAAAAGGATCATTAGTGGTCCTAATCAATATCCTAGAGTTTGGTACTCAAGACTTGATAAACACTTGCAAAAATAAGAATTCAAAAACAGAGCACCAATTAGAAATCTATAGATAAAAATAGATAATGAAAACCTATAAATCATTGCTATCTATGTGGATGACATTAACTTTTGGAATTGATATTGATAGAATGAGCTAAAGGTTCGCAACATAAATGTAGTAAGAATTTGAGATGTATATGCTAGGAGAATTTCCATTCTTCCTAGGATTGAAATTTTTCCAATCAAATAAAGGCCTATTCATCTCTGAAACCAAATATATTAAGGAAATGTTGAAGAAATTTGGAATGGAAAATTATGCTCATGTTGGCACTCTGATCGTTATAGGATGCAAATTAAGCAAAGATGATGAATCACTAGATGGAAATCAAAATGTGTACAAATATATGATTGATAGCTTATTCCATTTGACAACATCAACACCTAATATCATGAAAGCTATAGGGTTGTTTGCAAGGTTTCAATCTGCATCAAAGGAGACTCATATACATGCTATGAAAATGATTTTTAGACATTTAAAGGGGACTATTGACTATGAATTATGGTACTTAGCAAGAAAAGGCTTTACTTTATCAACATACACAAATGTAAAATAGGATAGAAGTGTCAATGAGAAGAAAATAACTAGTGGTGGGGCGTTCTTTAGGGAAATTGTTTGGTTTCATGGTTGAGAAAGAAACAAACCTCAATCTATTTATCCACAAGTAAAGGTAATTACATTGCAGCAAAAACATGTTTCACTCAGATTCTTTGTATGAAGCAAACTCTAAAGGACATTATAATATAATTTGATCAACCAATATCAATAATTTGTGATAACACAAGTGCAATAAATATCTCAATGAACCTTGTCATGCATTCAAAGACAAAATTCATTCATATCAAATATCTTTTCCTTAGATAACATGTGGCTGATCATAATGTTAAGGTTGAATATATTTATATTAAAGAGAAGGTTGTAGACATATTTACCAAACCTCTTCCACGATAGACATTTTAATATCTAAGGAAAAAGTTTGGAGTTGATATCCCTTTCATCTCATCAATAAAAATACATATAAGATTAGGAGAAGTGAGAGGCTGCAACAATACAAAACACATTAAGAAGTTGGAATCTCTATAGACTAAGGCTCACACCTCCAATGTTGTAGGTATTTTTTATTTGGCGAAGATAATGGCCAACTTGCAAAGGTACATGTACTAGCCTAGGATGCAAGAAGAGGTAGCTAGGTTTATAATATGTTGCACACTTTGTTGTACCTATAAGCTTAGTCACAAGAAACAAGGTTTACACTATCCTTTTCCTACACCCACTCATCCTTGGGAAGGCATTTATATGGAATTTGTGGAAGGTTTACCAACAACTAGGAAGGGACATGACTACCCATTTGTGGTAGTTGATAGGTTTAGCAATATATGTGTTCTAATTCCTTGTAAAAATACCATCAACATACAAGAAACAACAAAATTTTTATTTGGATAGGTCTAGACGCACTTTGGGATACAAAGGAAAATAATATCAGATAAGGACAAAATATTTCTCAGTTCATTTTGGACTACATTGTGGGAGAATTTGGACACAAAATTGAAGAGGCATACAACATTCCATCCATAGAAAGATGGGTTAATAGAAGTAATCAACATGAATTTGCTATAGTTTTGAGGGATTACAATTAGAATCATATGAATACTTGGGATGAAAATATGCTATAAATACAACACTCTTATAACAGAGAAACACATACTTCTACTGGTAAGTCCCCATTTGAAACTTGTTTTTGATATTTTACACCTTCACATTTGGATATTGCATATAGACGAGGAGGAGTGAGGGAGGATCTTACAAGAGATTCCTTAAGGGAGAAAAAAATAGTTAACAAGATAAAGAATATCCATCTACAAGTACGAGATATGTTGTAGAAGTCACAAGAAAAATACAAGACTAAACATAATCAACATAAAACAGAGAAGTCATTCAGAGTGGGAGACAAAGTAAAATTATACCACTGTGGTGAAGTAAAATTATTAGTGCGGACACAAACAATTCCTCTAGCCCGATAGTGGGTCTAGCCATTAACAAGACATTCTATGGAAGATTTCCTTAGGTTAGAATCAATTAAGAGGGACTAACTCTTAGTACGCTTATCCCATTTGGTGATGACCTTGCTTGCTCGCTCCAGCTATTTCCCGTTTCCTTCTTCAGACACCTGAAACAAGTAAACAACAACCGTAATAATAGACAAATTGTAATTCAACCTACTTAACAAGTCAAGAAACATTAAGCCATAAACATGTAAGATGACACATTATGTAGGAAATCAATCAATAGCTTCATATATATTGAATCAAGAAGAGATTACAACCCTTGCCTTGATGTTGTTGTTCTCCTCCGACAAAACCAGGTTCCCACACACTTTCGTTAGCATTCCATGATGGCCTCAACAATGATAGTTTTAAGGATCTTCCCTTTAGGTTTCACATTAAACCAAATTCACACTTCTCCCTCACACACAACTAGAGAGCTACAACTATGAATAGCTTGTTGTTTACTCCAAACTTAATTAGCATTAGCACACCAACATTAACACTACAACACTAGCTTGTGCTTGGGAAAAAGGGAGGTTTATATAGCATGAATGGATGGGAGATGGTTCCTCTTCTCATGGGAGAAGGTCTTATCTCTTGAGGTAGTTCCACATTTACAGGGCAAAGGGGCCCAAACTGACATCCTTGACTCCATCGGGCTCAACCACTTACCAGACTTCCGTTACAAAGCTTATAGAGCTGGAAGCTTCGGCTCCTTATTTAAAAAAATTTCCAAAAAAGGATCGATGCAACTGAAACAAAGTTCAGTTGCTCTAGTCGATGCTAGGGATAGTATTAATCCCTTAATATCAGCGTGAGGAGGACAAGGTTCATTAGTGCCGGTCTTGTAAATTGGGAAAAACAAAAGATTCTGGGGAAATGGTGCCAAAGGGAATTGTTCTACTCATGAAGAGGGACATAATGGGAGTTTCTTCATGAAGGGAAAGCATGTAGGGTTCACTATAGAGGTCCTACACGATCATGGAACAGGGAGTATAGGGAAAATGACAAAATGCTGTGTAACAGATGCCCCTAAAGTGTGAAATTTGAACTAGAGTGAGGGGTGAAATTCTTTATGAATCAGTGTGGGGAATCAGAGTCTGTCTTCAGAAAACCTGCAAGCAAGTACAGATACATATACATAATTGAAAACTCTTTCAAATGATACATGAACTATGGTATGGATGCAACCATCTAGAGAATGATCATGTAAATGGATCCAGGCATGGGTACAGCCATCTGATAAAGAGGATGATATCAAAACCAAGGTATGGTCGCAGCCATCCAATAATGAGAAGGATCACATATGATAACTCATGGTATGGTCACAACCATCCATTTGAGAGAGACATGCATATCAACATAATCATGTCACATCGCCTTGCAACCTATATTTTTGTAGTCTGAGCCCAAGGTCTTGCACAACACGACCTGATCAAAGTACAAATTCTAACATGTGAATAGATGCGTTGACATCGAACACCCTAGAGAATCGCTTGATTACCAGCCAATTATGTGCACTGTTAACAAGCGGAAGAGAAACCACCAATAATGACAATGGTCCTCAAGGTACTAGTAGCACAATCCATGGAATGTGAATAGAGGAACTGAAGTCGAACACCCGTGAAATCACTCGATCGAAAGCCAATGATGTGAAATTGTCATCGAGTGCGAAGAACTTGCCATTAGGTCTTACTGGAAGGCAGTCTCTCGGTCAACTTTCTGGATAATGAGTTGAAGTCGACAGGAAGCGATCGTGTCGAAGGGGGGCCATAATGTATCTCACATCATTGACACAAGACAAAGGGATGAAAAATGATTTTGGATGATACATAGAATCAAGGGTAAATGCAACTATAGAAGGACAACTATTGAACATATCGGTGACACGACTGGAAGTTTGACAGCTTTTGGATCCATAAGATCGATGGTCATGTTGACGTGGCAGAGATCAAATGGAAGGAAAAAATAAACGGTCCAACACACGAAGGTCAACGAAAAAAAGGAGGATGTCCCAACCTGATACGAAGCAGAAAGTGTCATGTTCAAGAGTGAGCTGCCGACACAACTAATTGAATTTCCAAATTTCCCCCCACCATTCCTGGCAGGTACCCCAATTATTTTTTAATCGAAAGATTAAAGGGGATAGAATATACTTGCACTGTAAGTTCATCCTTCAGACAAATCTGACTTAGTAAATTTAACGAGCCTTAGGAAGGAGAAGCTCATGTTCGTCATGGTGACGAATCCGATGTCGTTTATATTTTTTAACGAGTCCAACAAAGGTGTATGGTGAGCTCCTGTATTGCAGCAATGATGTTGCAAATCTTGGGACTCCCTACTTTACTTTTATCAACCCGGTTGTTCGTAACAAACTTGGAAGCGACGGTGTTGTATGCACAAGTACTAGCTCTTGCCGCAGGCTGTCACTTGATCAGCTGGCACAAGTTCGCTAGGAGCTTAAGCCAACTTCTATGAGCTCTTAGAAGAAGCTTTTAAATGTGATGGATGAAAGCTAACTCAAAAGAGGCTAGTATACTTGCAGAAAGAAGCGGAAAGTTGAAAGGAAATGCAAACCCTAGTAAACCCTACTTTTACTGACTAACACTACTGGTGCAAGAAAAGAGATGAAAGCTGCCGAAATGGCTGCCATTGACTCTTGGAAAGGTAAAATGAATGTGATTAAGCGAATTCTGAAGGAAAATATGGAAAAAACATCTTTTTTTATTTTTGAGTAATTTTGCAGAATTATTATGCATGCGCTTTAACTATTTTTGACCGTGCAAAGGTTGATTGGCGAAAGGAAATGGAGTGGGCGCTTGCAGGAGGTTGGGAAGGTGAGAAGAGGGCCTAAGGGGTCCCTGGCACCCTTCCAGAGAATTTCACAGCAATCAGATCTTGGAAAACTGCTCAGGTGAACTTGTACAGGAAGTCTGCAGGGGTTCTACAAGAAGTTCTACAGGAATGGCCGAAAGAGGATTTTAGAGAATTGATGGAGGAAAAAAGGTGGGGAAGTGGAAATGAAGGATATATAAGGTTGTTGGGAGGTGTGGGACTTGGTAAATGAAGCACAAAAATATAGAAAATAGGGCAAATTAGGAAAGTGTGGCGAATGAAGGGAAGGAATCTTGGATTAGGGGTTGGAACAGGTTGGGTGATGGAAGAAGGGTAGGTAGGAATGTGTTACATGTGTTCTGCACACTATTTTCCAAAACTGATCGAACCAAGACTAGAAAAACCAGAGATCTATCTATTTTGACCTAATCTGACCTAAAAACCAGAAACATGATGAACATAAGTTTATGGACAGGAAATCATGCAAGATAACTATGGAAACTAAGCAAGAACAGATCTAAACATGCAAGTACAACTATTATCAACTTTTCCAACTCAAAATCTAACACTAGAAATTGCATTGAAAGGCAAAAATAGTGTTTTTATGGCAGCAAGTATGCCTTGGTCTCAGCTCATGGTCCCGAGGAGGGAGAGATGAGATCAAGGATTGATTGATGGCATTTTTGCAATTCTTTTCTGTAACCAAACTATTAAATCAACCTGAAGCATGAAAAGCTATTTTAATCATCAAAAACAACCTAAGTAACAAAGCAAGATCTTAACCTAAATAATAGAAATTATTCTATGAATGCAAGAAAAACACATAAAAGTACACAAAGGAAGTACTGGCACTTGGGTTAGGCCCAACCCCAAGAGCTACAGCCTCCTAAGAAAGCTCAGAGCTGGTGCAAAGTGAAATTCATCTCCATTACTCAAAAAATAATAGTCATGTCACAAAACTGTTTACAGCAAGAGCTCGAAAATGAGCTGACATGCAGAGCTGCACTAAAATGTGAAAAAAAACTGTTCAAAAGCTAAACCCCCAAGTCTTGAAGACTTCCTACTTATGCAACACGAGCACTCCCAACAGTTCTCCTTAACTTTAGGAGCCTGGCTGTTCAAAACTGCGGTTAATCAGCGACTTCACAAAACCTGCTCAGCTGCCCCTCGAAATCATCTTTGGTGCATTGTTGAACTCCGAGCTGATGGTGGAGAACTCAAGGAAGGGGTCATTTAGTGCAAGAGACACCCCTCCTACAAATCCTCAGCCTTTTTCCTTCGTATTTGGCTGTCAACTTGCTCATAAATGCCTGACCTTGGTCCAAAATATGTCCAAAAATCTGCAATAATCACGTATTAGAATTTGTGGTCAAGTGACTATTCTCATTCATTCAATTAACATAAATACATTCAAAAGCATGCATAAAACTATGAATAATGGTGGATTAATCAAGAATAATAGGAAAAATGAGCCCATAAAGTTACCCATTTTTGGGGCTCATCAGTGTAACTCCGTATCTTTTTCATGTTTAGAAAGTTTGAAAAAGACACAGAAAAGAAAACTCCACATGGTCCCTTTTCATACATTTTTGTCTCTCGAGCCCAAAAAGGTAGAAAATGATACTTGAGAGAACCACTTGACCATTTCAGTCAAGGAGTACCTTTTTCGTAACTAGTGCATCCCAGCCCGAAAAAGGGGTAAATGTATACTGGGTGCACGATGCTTCACATTTGTTAATGAGTTCGAAACGATGGGGGATCGACTATCTTTTCATGTTTAAAGGGTCAGAAAAGAGCTTGAAAGAGGACACCCCATTTTATTCTCTTTTACGACTCAAAAGGAAAAAATATTCAGAAATCTTTTCATTTGAGTTATATGAGTCGAGAAAAGAGCTGAAACGTGACTCAGCATCATTGTCAAACATCCATCACCTGTTGCTGCGCAAAAAGGGTAAAGTGCATTATCCAATTCTTGAGGAAAAATAGGTCAAAATACCTACATAACCTAATATTTCATGAAAAACTGAATAAAAACGAGGAAAAGTAAATATTTTTTACCATTTACCATTTTACCTTGCTGTGAAAAACTTTTCACCCACTTTTTCCCTAATTGTTCCGGAGCAGATTGCGGGAGATCTGGGAGGTCATTCACCGAGCTGCTAGTTGCAGGTAAGAGCCAAGTCCCTAAGCTCCATTTCTATACTATTTTTTCCTGTTTTCATCCATTTTTTGGATTTTTGAGGGAGGTTTTGTAAAAAAAAATCGCCCTCGGTCGGTGCGAATTTCAGGCATGGAATTGCGTCGGCTGAGGATGATTAAAACGCCCTATCGCATCGTCAGTGCAACTGTTTTTAAAACAGGCACACCAGCACCATGAACAAGGAAAAAATCGTTTTCCTCTCAAAACCACCGTTGGAATCCAAATTTTATTGGCAAAAAATGATTATTGACTTGAATACATGGTTTTTGCAGGAAAGAATCGTTGAAAATGGTAGATTGGAAAGAATGTGAGCATGAAGATGTGGACACTCAAGCAATGAATGATCCAAATTGCCTGAACACTTTGAGGAACTGTGGGCTCCTCAAGTTATTTCTCACACCAGGGATGTGGGCTCAACCTAAGTTTCTTCGATACTTGATTAGTCTTTGGGACATAAATCAGGAAATATTCATCATCGGCGAGCAAGAGCTAGAGTTAGAAACTTCAAACATATATTTCATCACAGGACTGTCCCGGAGAGGGGAACCATTCAACCTATGTGGGTCACAACTAATTGGGGCAAGCATATCCACGCTACTTTCCGAAAATTGTCTGGAGGCCCTCAAATCCAAGAGCGGTAATATTGAGATTCCCATCGTACGAGATCTGACACTGAGAGTGTTACTATTGACTATTAATAGAGTGGAAGGGTCCCAAGTAGTGCACGAGACTAACAAGTTGAAATTTCTATATGCCATTGAATGTGCAACACCGACGATCTTCAATTGGGAAGAAGCCATGAAGATCAACATAAAGCGCTAACTGACAAAAGCTAAGGAGGGGAATCTGAAGCAATTTTTCTTTGGATCCGTACTAGTGAACTTTTACTTCGAACGAGTGTCGCTATTCTAGTACCAGCTGACTGAGGTAGATCCTCAAATGCCACGAGACCCACGGATGGCCTGTTGGAGTCGTTTGATGCCTAGGATAACTAGGGGCTAGCATATGTCTTACAGTCATGCCTCCTTTTCATGGCTACGATGACAGTTGATCGTCGTGGAGGAGTGGCAATAAGTGGTACTAACATCCACGGAGATCCGTGTTGGCTTATTGGGGCCTGACCCAAGTTTGGAGTTAATTAGCCAAACAAAACCCTGCACTACTGGCCCTTTCGATAACAGCCCGTGGAGCATGGACTGAGGTCTCACTCGAAGTAGTATGGGGGATGCTGGAACCAAGTTTCTGTACCCTTGAGATGTTTGAGGGGTCGATTGAGTCCAACTGTGAATGGCTTTGTGCAGGTCACTTTGTGCATTGCTCTGTCCTGCGAGGCCTTCATGATCTATTATAATCACCTACATGCAGCCCTACCCAAGGGCTGAGGTGCTTTCGCACTGCTAAGGCAATGATCTACGCTATTTCCCCAAGTTACACCATGGATCTTACTTATCTTCTTATAACTGTTAGTTAACTTCACATAAACATATACTTTATCTTATATCCACTTAATCAACACAATCATATAAGTTCGCGCACCATATAAAAAATGAAATTGCAATTTATACCCAATACATTCAATGCAAAAAATAGGAAAAACATACACATAAATGATATGAAACTTCTCTTTATTACTTCTCTAACGGTTACAAACTCAACTCGCCCTGCACACTCAGCTATAGGGGTCCGCGCACTCAGCTGCGGACTACTAGGCCTCTGCACACTCAACTGTAGGTCGTTCTCCTACTCTACGACCCAAGTCTCGACTCTACAATTACATAAGACTCAATTCTTCATCCTTCAATCATGAATTCCTTCTATCTGATTTACAACTTAGAGCCTCAGTCTATTTATACAATCCGATTGCTAAAGCTGACATTACATTACAAAAATGAGGGCGGACAACCCTATGGCCCATTTACAAGCTCGCGCTCTGCGCCCACAAAACGTGGAGTCTTTACATCGGATTTAGTCAAAATCTGGGCTTTAAGCCCCAAAACTTCCCTTGGGGGATCTCGCACCCAACAGGTCCCCAACATAAACATCGTGACTCACCCTCAAGTCACTCTATCGGTGCAGAGATCTTCGCGCAGAGACCTTCAAACTCTGCCTGGACCATCGCAAGGTCAGCAACGCATTGAGCGGCTACCTGCTGTACCTCCTAGACACGTTGTTCAGAGACCGTGGTACCTGAACTGCTTCCCTACATCTGCTCCTGCGTTCCCTGCATCTACGCGAGCTTGGCTTTGATCAAGTTTTTAATGATGAAGGCCTCATCGATCCATGGTTGGACGCGTGCCTTCAAAATCACTTCCTTATGTTGTGCCGTGTCTACCTGCTCCTTGAGCGCTTTTTCCTGTTGCATCCATGCGAGCCTCTGTGTAAGGGCCACCGTCTGTGCGGTCCCTTTTATATCATCATACTTTTGCTGCAGCTCACACACCTCTATTTCTAAGCACTGTATGTTCGGGTCCTCCTGCAGAGTGATGAGGAACTCGAACGACTCTTCAAATAATTTGGTGTAGTCCTTCACTACATTATTGATCTCCTCTATTCCCATTGTAATGGCGCTTGCGCACTGTTCCCTCACCTCTGGTGGAGTTGAAGGTTGCGCCTTCAACTGCAGCTCAACTATCTGGAGGTTCAGATCCAATTGAACCTTAGCCATCTCTTCCTTTGCCTCACGCACCCCCACTGCTAGCCTCCAGATGCGTGCCTATGCAAGTGCCTCTGCTGGGATGGCCAACTCAGGGACCATCTGGCAGGCTCCTTCAACCACCTGCAGAATCTTCCAGTTCTGTGCCACTACCTCGTCGCGTTGCAGGCTCAGTTGTTCTATGTTAATTCATTGTTTGCTCATCACCTGGAGTGCGCGACCCTCCCTAGCTCGAAGTTCTACAGTCACTCCGTCCCGCAGAACATAGAGCATCTCTCGAGGGAGTGAAACCATGTTGATCCCAACTCCCTTCAGTGCACTGACTGTAGGCCTGTGAGCCTTATTTTATGTAACCACTGCCCCCTTTGCCAACACTATAGTGTTGGTCATGCGAGCGTGCAACATTTCCTCAGCTATGGCCATGCCTACTGTGAGGCTGGTCGACAAAGTACCATCCTGAGGAGTGCAAACCTGCAACTCCTGTATTTGTGCCTAGATGGCCCCCAATACCACCTAATTTTCCTTTGCGAACTACTGGAGGGCCTCCGTGGTGACGTTACACATAGTCTCCCCTATATCATGTAGACCCCCCTTAGTGAGAGTGATCGGGTTGAAAGAAGTCTTGGAGGCTTTTGACTTCTTTCGCTTTAGCTGTGTGGATGCTATTTGTGGGTCCACGCCACCTTCCTCTGTTTCAAGCTCCTGTTCAGGCGAAGGAAACTTCCGGCCCTCGCGTTCCTTCTCTGTTGCCTTCTATTGTTTTGCTATTGCCTTCTGCTCTTTTGCTGCTGCTTTCACAACGTCCCGCGCCTCCTGCGCCTTTGCTGCTTCTCCTTTGTTTCTTCTTTTCTCTACCAATTATGCCATCCATAGTTTTGCCTCCTCCTCCTTCCTCTATGCAGCAGACTTATCCAATTCCAACGGGGAGCTAGCTGGAGTGCGCCACTCCAACAACCACGACTCTAACACGACAAAGATGACATTGTCCGTGGCCAGGTAAGGGAGCTCATTCCATTTATTCACGGGGTCCTTGTGCGCCCTGATATATACGTGATGGAAGTCTGCCTTGAACTCCGTGAAGCTCTGCAGATTATTGTAGACAGTGGGCGATAACTGCGGCTTGTGGTTAATCCCCATTCTGATGTTCATCTCCATGAACACCCAGAATATCTTGTTGTCTCTGATCCTCTGTGCGTCTTTAGTTGCCCACAGTGAAGCGTACTTTGCTGCCTCCGGAAGATCCTTCGCAATCGTGGGGAACTAGCTGTCCTCAGGCAATTCCCAAGCCACCAACACTATGGATAGCAGAAGCCACGCATAGTGGAAAGTCTTCCCCTATTCCTATGCCTCATGGCAATTCTCCAGGAACTCCCTGCACAAGTACTCTGACCAGTTAAAATGGACCCCATCTGCGCACTGCGTAGCAAGTGCTACCACCGGTGAAGGCACCTCATCCGCGCGACACTTCACATAACCTTGCCAGCTAGTATCTGGGTCGCAACTCTGACTGCATTATTGTTGATACTGGAGATCACGTACCCTCTCTTCTTCTTCTCCAGCTTGAATTTTTTCTTCATGGCCTCTGCGATGGCCAAATCGTTGCTCTTACCCTCCGAAATATTTGCTGGGTCCTCCCCCTTGTAAGGGAGTCGGGTAATTCTATGAATTAGGTGGTCCATGATGGGGATGGGCTCCTCCAGCCACAAGCACCCATCATGCACCAGGTAGAGCAGCTGCCTGATGACAAAGATAGTTACTGGGGCGCAATGGTAATGTGGCACCCAGAGCAGGTTTAACAACCCTGTTTTCTCTACTCTGTGCAACCACTTGTGCAGCTCCAACTCTATGACTCCCGCCGTGGTGTTTTTCTTCGGCCGCATTAACTATGCAGTTGCAAAGTGTGGGAATTCCTCATGGTCGGTGAGATCCCAGTCTTCAAACTTGAGAACTGGCACCTATCCCAAGTGTGCTCCTTCAAAAATTATATTATCGGGTAGTAGTGGAGTCTGTAGAGAGCTCTTGTTCTCATCTAAGTCCTTGGGCACCCTCTCTTTCCCTTTCCGTAGTGGAACATACGTGGGCAGCCTGGTTAGAGGGTTTGCACCCTGGGTTTATTCCTCTATTTCTTCGTCCTCCTCCTCTTCCACCAGGATTTCCTCAAGGTCTTCCTCCTCCTCATTAGCTTCCAAGTTAATCGCCTTCCCCTTTTCTTCCATAGTAAGTTTGGTTCTTAGCAGGTTTCTAGGGGACATGCGCACCAGAACCATAGGCTGCTTGTCCTTCTTGGGTCTCAGCATGCGCGATGATTTAGGGATTTTTGTGACTATCCTGATGCTTTCTAAGGCATCTCCTATCATCATAGACTACGTGGCCTCTTCAGTAGTCATCTCTTCGATATCCCTGGCTTCTTCAGTCGCTGCCATATTGTCGTTCCACAAATCTCTCAACTACTCAGGTGGGTGTTCAAACAACATCTTCGACTTCAACAGATCAACCAAGTCTGGGTTCAGAAATCTCTGGACACACGACATCTCAATTCTCAAATGGCCGAGTGTTATTTTCTGGGTACCCCTTTGCAATTTATAGCGCTTGTTGAATTCGAATTCGATCGTTCCCCCAAAATACGGTCTGTTAATGCTCCCTTGACAGCAGATTTTCCCAAATCTAGCCCATAAAGCCTGCCTTAAATGCCTTCCACCTGCTCCCTTTGGTCTCAAACCAAGCATCACATCGTAAATGGTGATTGTAACGGTCACTTTCTAGCCGACCCGTGTGGCAGCACAACTACTGTTGCGCTATCGTGGACCCTGTGACACTTCACTCCTGCGCGTAGTCCTGTCATTGCGTAGCTCCCAAGAAGAGTAGTTTATAGTCCCATGCCTCCTTTCAACTACCGGGAGTGCTAAGACTATGCTTCCCATGGCTAGTCAGGTGGCCAAACCACCTATATACGGCTTCAACTGACTACCATTTACTTTTCCTGGAAAGAGTTCACCATTTAACTCCATCAACTGCACCGCGGCACTATCTGCGAGCTCCTTAATAACATATGGTCCAATCCAATGCATCAAACTAATCAACTTTTGGAAGTAGTCCCCAGGTTTCTCAACATAATCATGCTCATCCTATTCTATCACCACGGTTTTTTTTCCAGAAAGTCCCTCTTTATTTCTTCCTGAATCCTCTGGACTTCTACTTCCGCCAGGGCGCTTTTCTCCCTCAACCGAACTCTTTCATTCATGAGTTCTTGGAGCCTAAGATCACCCTGCTAGATCTCTTCATCAAGTCCCAAGAATTCTTCGTCGATCTCTTCCAACTGCACAATCCCCTCTTCCAGGGCTCCATGAACCGTCATATCCATGGGCGCTGCTATGCGCAGACTATGCATGATATACTCCATCGATATTACAACGTTCGCTCCATAGGCTAGCCTAGAAGGCATCTATCTCGTCAGTTTCTTACACGTTGTCCTATAAACCCATAAAAATGTTGGTACGCGTAGGTCCCAATCACTTCGCTGCGCACTACATACCTTGTTTAGTGCTTCGCACACCTCGTTAAATGCTTCCGCGTGGATAACCTTCTGCGTGATCATTCTCTCCACACTCTGTCATTCCAACTTGAGGAGCTGTTTGCACATTTGCCCCCCCAACACATGCTTATTGACCATATCTCCCAACGCGAAGTTCATGTGCATCCGTGTAGGTTGTTTTCCATATGCCTATACCCACCTGGACAGATGCGCGCGCGGACCATCCCGTCAATTGTATTTATTGGCCAATCGCACCCTAGGCTTTCCAAACTGGATGCACATCATCCTCCTACATGTGCGCCAGTATTCAAAGCTTCCTTTGTGCTTACCCCACCACCTCGCGAGCGTAGCACAGAGTACCCAATTCAAGGCCTGGAAATGTTGATTTTCTGGCACCTCCCATTCAAATCTATCCAAGAAGGCATCTACCTCAATTAACCCATCATAAGTAGGTAGATCTCTCACTTTTGTCGATACACACTGCAGTGATCTTGTCATCATATTACAATTAAGCGTGGTTACCTCGTGTAACCGGTTCTGCCATCGCTCTATCTCCTCATCCGAATCCGACGTATAGGAGCTTTCGCGCTCCCATGAGATCCATCCATCCGCGGTGGGATTTACCCAGTCTTGCTCTCGTGCAGTTATCTTGTAGATGCAGTCCAAATCATCATCACTTTCATAGTCACGCACTGGCTCTGTATAGCGCGATCCCTTAGCAGGGTCCAAGGGTATAACTACGCGTAGAGACTTCTTCTCAAAAATCATCTTGCGCTTCTTCAGATTAATCACCTTGTTCATGTCAGTGGCCCAATCAATTCCTAAGAGCGCGGGGTAGGGATTGTTGTCATCAACAATCTCTATCACCTCAAAGTCTCCTAGTGCACTTTCTCCCTCAATATCCACGGTGATTCCTTGCAATCACCCCAGGGGTATTATCTTCTATTGGTTCACCACTCGTAGTTGAATAGGAGACCACTGTAGCATAGGTCTCCCCATGTGCTCCCATGTCTGCTTTGGCAAGACGTTCGCACCTGATCATAAATCCAAAATCACTTGGTCCATCTCATATTTTCCAATTTGTGCTGTCACAAGGAATGAGTCGATCTTGCGGACAAGATAGACCTTCCTAGAATCTAACGATATCTAGTGAAAAGCAAGCCAATCAAAAACTATCTTTCTCTAAATATGCATTTATAAACAAACGCAAACAAGTGTTTAGGCCTACCTTGGGTCCAATGCAAGTTTGTGGAAGCCTCGCTCCTTTGATCCAAATGAGCTCCCTTGTTGCGAATCTGCAAACACAAACAAAAAAACAAATTAAATAGCACCTGAAAAGCTAATACCATAAAGCATACTTAACATGATGATCAAGGAATTCATGAAACAAATGACATAAGACAATTTGTTGAGAAAAATGAATCTGATTGTATTAATTCAAATCAAATAAGAACTTTACAACCTGTGCCTTGATGCTGTACAAGCTCCTCCCAGGGTCCAACAAGAAGTCTCCTCTACTTTGACAAGTTTTCACTCTCTTCCCAATGAAACCAAAAAGGTATGTGATCTCTCCTCTCAAGCTTGACTAGGAAGTCTCAATTCCACCAGCATTTACCCTCAAAAATGTTCAGCTTCTAACCTCCCTAGCAACCAGCCCAATGCCTTAATTTATAGTGCAATGGAGGGAAGTTACTAGGTCCTCCTTCAAAGGGATAAAGTCCTCCTTCAAAGGGATAGCTCCTCTCATCAAGGAATTAGCTCCTCCTCTTTTGGGATGCATGAACCACCTAAGAGCGACCACTCCATGTCAAAATCCCTTCTAGAATCATCTAGAATTAACCCAAAGTGAGTTTTTTAGAATAAACTTACACCTTTTTGAATTTCACAGGGGTCCGCACCCACTCCTTTAGGGACAGAGCGGGCAGGTCCGCAGTTTTTGTGAACAGGAGGTGCGGGACCGCAGGTAACAGTGAGAGAAAGTGCGGAACCAGAGCTTTGTTGATTTTCAATGTCTTTCTCTCATTTTCAAAGCTTGACTTGAAGCGCTGAGGTCTGAGACTTGCTTAGGAGGACAGTACAAGTGATGATAGACCCATACTGACTGCAAATAATCATGATGACGATATTTTTGTGTAACAGATTGCCCCATAAAGTGCGAAGTCTGTAGTAGATGAAGATTTCATTTATCATTTAGGAAGAGTGAAGTACTTTATCATTTCAAGGATCATCTTGTGGAGAGCCCGGTCGGAACCTGTAAAAACATTCAATGCAAGATATATATATTAGATCATATCATCGCTGAGGTAGGCATTCCCATACTCAGATCAAAACCGACTTAGAAAACTAACTACTGCTATGATATAGGAATGATCTTGTAATACATCACAAGTATAGACTCATGTAGACACAGTATGGACGCAACCATCTGTTTATGAATAGTCCACCATATAATGAATACAAAATTCCTCGCAGCCTAGATTGCGGAAACAAGATCCAGGGTATTCATTTCTACTTTCCGAAACAGTATGATTCTATCCATGCGAATGAATGTGTTGAAGTTGAACATGGTGGAAACCACTTGATTACCAGTCAATGATGAAAACTGTTAACAAGTGTGAGAGAAACCACCAGTGATGTCAATGGCTTTCAAAGTACCCAGTACAATCCATGAGATGTGAATAGATGTGTTGATGTCGAACATGTCACGGAATCCTTTGATCAAAGGTCAATGATGCAACTTGTCATCAAAGGCGAGAAACCTGCCATTGAGGCATGCATATCCCAAGGTACTGACAATTTCTAGATCATCTTTCTAGATAATGAGCTGAAGTCGATAGAAAGCGATCCGTCGCAGGCAAGCCCACAACACGAAATCATAGATCAAGTTGAAGAAATTTAGTTGCAAGGACTGACTCAGGGATGGTCAATATGGATGACAGATATTTTGCAGATGAATGGCTTATTGGCACTGACCTCTTGAACACATAACGACACAACAGATGGTTTGGTGACAATTGACCCAAAGTTAATACCCAGAAACCAGCTGAAGACTTTCAATGTGGTTTGATCAATTGTTAGGCAAAGGATTTCCCAACCGAAGTGAATAAAAGTGTCGTGTTCAAGAGTGGTTACGAAGTATGACAAACAGGCTCATTTTTCTCTCTTTTCCCCCACCATTTCTGGCAAGTACCTCTTTATTTTTGACAAGCTTAAGGAGGATAACATTTGCTTGATTATAAGCTCATCCTTCGGATGAGTCCAACTTAGTTTAAATTAGAACCCTAAGAAGGAGTGGTCCGTTCCTATTTGTAATTGAATAGGTCCTTTACTGTTAAATTTTAACGAGTCCAGTATAGGAGAAACTCGGTGTTTTTCAATTTTAGAGAGTCTGAAAAAACTTAAGAAGACTCCAGGGTTCACCCTTTTCGTAAATTTGTGTCTCCCAAGCCCGAAAAAGTATAAAATAATACTTGAGAGAACCGCTTGATATTTACGACCAAGGAGTACTTTTCGTAATTAGTGCCCCTGATCCGAAAAAGTAAAAAAGCGATCAACGACATGTTGTTTTATAACCAATATCGAATTTGAAACGACAAAAATTCGGCAATCTTTTCATGTTTTTACGGTCAGAAAAGAGCTGTAAGTGGACCGTCTTTTTAGTTCCATTTTAACGCGTTTAAAAAGAAAAACTCGGCGATCTTTTCATGTTTTAGGAGTCAGAAAAGAGCTTAAAGGTGACTCTAAATGTTTTTTCGTCGAAAATGACCGATTTTGCCTGAAAAATCCGTTATCTTGAACAAAAATTGCAAACATTACTCATACCTCTTTGAGATGGATAAAAATGCTGCAAAAGTTACCTTTCTAAAGTGAAATATAAACAAATTTACAATTCATTTATTCAAAAAACTTATAAAAAGGGCTTTCGTCAATTCATTTTTACCGTTTAAGATTTAGGTGAGAAAATAGTGCTTTTGTTTAGAAACTTCCCATGAAGATTGCGGAAAATCTATCCGTCGGAATCGAACACCGTCTTCTCCAGGTAATCCACATCATCCTACTCTTCAATTTCAACTATTTCAATTTGTGTTTTAGGGTTTTATTTCATTTTTTAGAGGGTTTTTAGGCTAGAAACCCGCACGCGAGGGCCCGCAGGCATAACACTGGCAGCCCGCGGACCCCGACTTTTTCTCAATGGCGAAAAAGTCAAGTTCTGCACCTTCCATGACGGCAAGGTGCGGACCCACGCACTGTCTCTAATAGAGAGGGTGCGGTCCCCGCAACAAGGGTTTTTAACCCAAAAATTCTCAAAATTGACCCAAACAATTTAATTTCTTGCATTCTAATTTGCCTTTTTGTTGGATGTAGAGTGTACATCATGCTTGATTGGCAAGAACGGGAGCATGAGGACGTAGATCTTGCCACGTTAAATCACCAACCTTCGATCGATGCATTGAAGGCATGCGGCTTGTACAAATTCTGGGCCATACCTGGCATGAGGGCCCAGGTGGACTTCTTGCAGTGGCTGGTAGACAGGTGGAGCATACAGGACCAGTGCTTCTTCATTGGTGGCCACCAGCTCGAAATTGAGCCGGCAGACATATACTTTTTGACTGGTTTGCCTAAGAGAGGCGAAGACTTGACTCTATTCGGGACTAGGCCAAGTGGCCAGTCTCTCGATAGCCTCCGGCTAAAGTTCTGCAACAACCAGGCTAGATACAAAGGGATAGACATTAAAACCATATCCCGTCCTGAACTCATGTTGATTGCGTTTACTGTTACCAGACTTTGCGGGAGTGCTGCACTACATATTGCCACCAGATCCCAGATGCAGATGCTAGTTGACTGCTTTCGAGGCACCATCTTCAACTAGAGCGATGCTGTGTTGGCTAATGTAAAAGGCCAACTGACCAGAGCCAAGAACGGACAACTGAAGACCTTTGGTTATGGGGCTTTGGTTGTGAGCTTTGGTCTGGAGAGGGTCCCAATGTTGGTCCTGCAGCACCTTACTATTGGAGCTGGGCTTCCTCGAGAGCCCAAACTGATGCGATGGGTTGCAGTTATGGCCCGTCATCCTGACGAGGGGACAGAGGTCGTTCGATTCAAACCTGAGTATTTCCATTGGTTGGAAAACCAGGTTTTTGCTATTCAGGACTTCCCTTATGCTAGGGTAGATTTTCGCGGTGACCCAGACATGGCTCTTCCACCAAGAGAGCAATGGGATGATTCAGGTAAAATCATTTTCAACATTTTCCTATTTTAATTTTTTTTTGTTTTTATGTCGTCCCAAAACTGATAGTAAAAGTTTCAATGCAGATGTGGGTCCACAGCGACCAGCCGCTCTCCGGCCTTACGAGAGGAAACAACTAGCTGCAGCAGCGCCAGCCCCACAAGACGAATCAGCAGAGACCTTGGCCGAGTTGGAGAGTCATCTAGAGCGCTTGACAGGGGACATTCCAGAGACTGGCATAGATGACATTCCTCGTCGACTACAGCGCTATGTGATTGGGGTCCTAGGACCTTTTAGGAGGTTCCTTTGTAAGGTGGCCCGTACAGTGGTTTCTTATCGAGATCATCACCGATTATAGGATGATCGCCTATTGTATACACATATGACATTTTTGCTTTTTGTACTTATCATTTTTGCCGATCATAAGGTGTTTTTCAACCTATGATCGAGGACGATGTATATTTTGACACACTCCTATATATATCACTATTACCGGCTTATCTTGTAAATCATGTTATGGAATGGTTTTAAATTTACATGTATGATTATTGCAAATGTCTACTTAACATTCGAGAAGCAATTGCATCTGCTAATGTATTTAAAGATCTTGGAATATGTTGATATTCAATATAATCAAATTCACGTTCCAAGAGACGCACTCTCAAAAATAATCTCAATAACACTGGATTTCTAATGGCATAAACTTTATTAAGCTGTAATACAACGAGTTCAGAATCTAACCTCACTATCAAACTCCGAATCCCAAATGAAATAGATTCAGATAATAAATCAATCACTGCACTATACTCGGCAATGTTGTTCGTTGTTTGACTGAGGCTTACCCCATGCATAGATACCAACTTGTCAGAGGGCGAATAGATAACCCAAGCTGCGGAAGAAATGTTCCGTGTATTACGACAAGCACCATCAGCGAAACCAATGTATGTTTGGAGAGGCATCGACATCTGCAATATCAAGAGTAAAACCAAGATAAGCAGGAATAATGAAGGAAAACACTCTCTAAGCTAAGCAAACTTTTTAAACTAAAATACACCAGCTAGAAAGAAAACTATCCTAAATAAAAATCTCCTTACCCATTCTTTAAGCATAATACCTCTTCAGGTAAAGACCATTTCTGAGTTTACCTAAAGAGTCCCCGTCAAAGTCTACCAATTCATAGGCCCCTTTTGCTAGATTTTGCTTGACAACAAAGGGACCATGCCACATAGGAACGAATTTTCCAGTGCCTAATTTATCATTAGCTTGATCGTATAATAAGACTAGATCTCCTTCCAAAAAATTTCGAGGGGTCACATTTCGATCATACTGAGCTTTAATACGTTTTGCGTGAGTTTCGATCGCCAATGCAGCATCACGTCGATTCTCATCTAATTGAGCCAAGTATAACAAACGTTTTTCCTCTTCGGAAGTGGCTGGAAATAATTCGATGGCCATTTGCAATGATGGGATTTCACATTCAATGGGTAACACAACTTCCAGACCATAAACTAGTTGGAAAGGAGTGAACCCTGTTGACGTTTTTACTGAGGTTCAATACGCCCAAAGCACTGAAAATAGCATGTTATGCCAATTCGACTGATGAATCCCAATGATTCATCAGATCATGATGACTAAAACTTTGTTGATGGATTCAACCAGACCATTAGCTTATGGATAATAAGGAGTTGAACTATCGTGACGCAAGCCAAGCTGGCCTGTAAGTTCGGTCATCATAACGTTTCGAAAATGACGCCCATGATCAGTGATAATTGCTTGTGGAACACCAAACCTAGCAATTATATGATTGAACATGAAAATCGCAGCTGCTTTGTCGTCTGCCTCGCCTCAGCCCACTTGGTAAAATAGTCTACCGCAAGGATGATATACGCATGCCCCCGGCCGAGTGAGGGTTACATGTAATAAAATCGATACCCCATTTGGCAAAAGGACCAATGGCAATTATAGGGTGGAGAGGAGCAGGTGGAGTGCGCATCTTTCGATCAAAAATTTGGCAATTGTGGCATTTTCAAACTGTGTTAATACAATCTTTAAACAAAGACGGCCAGAAGTAGCCAGCGCGCAATATCTTTTGGGCTGTGGCATACCCAGACATATGACCGCCACACGCTCCAGAGTGACAGTCATTTAGAACCCTTTCAGCTTCCTCGTGAGTTAAACAACGTCGAAAAACAAATTCCACCCCACGACGATAAAGAGTATCTCCAATAATTCTGAATTGTTGGGACTGGAATCGTATTTTTCGAAGTTCTGACCTTGAAATTTCTGACCGAAAGGATTGGGTCTGGAGATAAACGATGATATCCCCATACCACAGATCTAAAGTGCTAATTAGAAACAAGGATTCATCCGCAATGGGCTCCTCCGCCACAGTTTCCGTGTCAGCATGCGGGAAGTCACACATTAACTCCGCAAAAACTAAAGATTTCTTAGACTTAGATTTTTCAAATTCCAAGTCGAACTCCTGCAGGATCACAATCCATTTGGAGTACTTGCCCCGTAGCAATTGCTTGGTCAAAATGTAGATCATAGGGTTGCAATCAGAAATTACTGTAGTTTTACGTAGTAAAATGTAGTGACGAAAACGTTGGACAACTTGAATAGCTGCCAATGCCAATTTCTCCACATGTGAGTATTTTAGCTCAGTTGGATTTAAAGTTCGACTAAGACAATATATCACATGTTTAGTACCGAATTCATCTTCCTAAACTAAGACCATTTCAATGATGGAATGGGAGGCGGCAAGATACAAGAAGTAGTCCTGGTTGTAGTTGGGAGGATGCAATAATGGTGCATGGGTCAACGCGCGTTTTAGTGCATCAAAAGATTTTTGAGCTATCTCATCCCAATAGAATGGAGTATTCTGTTTCAACAACTGGGTAAAACCCTTTGTAACCTTGGCATAGTTAGGAATGAATTGTCATAAAAAGTTTTCTTTCCCTTGCAAACTTTGGAGTTGGCGAAGATTCGAAGGAGGAGGCAATTTGACAATGGCTTCAACCTTCGAGGGATCGACGCGAATGCAGCTTTCGAAACAACAAACCCCAACAATCGACCCGTTTCTATACAGAAAACACACTTGTGTGGATTCAACCTAATCTGATAATGCCTACACCTCATAAAGATTGCTCGTAAATGGATGAGATGTTCAGCTCGATGTAATGAATGAGCAGGCAAATCATCGAGATAGGGTTGCACAATGTGCTTGATGTCATGAAACACATAAGACATGGCCCTTTGAAAAGTTTCCCCAGCATTCTTGAGCCCAAAAGGTAATTTGCAATAAGCGAATGTCCCCCATGGACAAATGAAAGCAGTTTTTGGTTAATCGATAGGTAGAATATTGATTTGATTGTATCTGGAAAAACCATCCATGAAGTAGAATATTTCGTTGCCGGCACAATCATCAATGATTTGATCGATATAGGGAGTTGGGTAATTGTCCTTTGGATAGGCTCGATTAATGTCCCTATAATTGATACATATTCTTATTGTCCCCCTCTTTTTGTTAACCGGAACAATATTTGATACCCAATCCGTTAACGGAATCGGATAAATGAAACCTGCTTTGAGTAATTTTTCAACTTTTGCTTTAATAGCAACAACTTTTCTTGGGTGAAGCTGACGCAAACGTTGCCGGACGGGTTTAGCGTCTGAGTAAGTTTTGATTTCATGAACAACAATTGCGGGGTCAATTCCTGGCGTTTCCTCATATGACTAGGCAAACACATCGTGGAATTCTTGAAATAGGGCCTTATATATTTGAATTTCATCTTTTGTACACGAGGCACCTATATGAATGTTTTCAACAATTCCAGGCTTAACCGAAATGTCAATAGGAATAGTTTGAGAAATGTTTCCCAAATTTAACTATGAATCAGGATTTTTCATTGGATTCTGAGGTTCCTTGACATATTCAGTCGTAAAAATTGATGAAAAATCATTTTCAAAACGATCATTCTCGAGTAAGAACAAAGATCTGTGATGGAGATCATCCCATGGTAAATCATCTACACATAGGATTTCACGAATTTTCTCATCAGACTGAACAAGTTCGGAAAACGTTGTTGAATCTGAGTTTGATGTGAAAAGTGATTCCTCATGGACCACATTCATTAAGTCAATTTTGGTTGAAGATGGGTTGGAAATCGACTGCACGGCCTGATACGCAATTTCATATGGACTCAAAGGCATAACATCACCAAATGAGTCTATCTCAGATTCGGAAGGTACGATCCAAGGATCATCATAAACAATGGTGTCTGACGAAATCATATGAATGGTTGCAAAAGAAAACGATGCGTTGATCGGAGGAAAAGGAAAAGTTCCCAGTAAACCAGCATCTTTAACTAGTCATACTCCAACATCCTTATATGGGATAGTCGTTTTACTGACATGCTAAATGCTTTCAGAAGAGGCTCGGTTAGACGAAAAGTAAGCCAGCTGGTCTATTGTTACGATCTTTCCATTATGAGAAAACTTTATAACCCGAAAGACCGATGAAACGACAGCTGTCATAGCGTAAGACCAACTACAACCCAAGAGAAGGTTGTAATCTAGAGGGGCATCAACCACCTCCACATCTAGATTAATAGTTTTTCCTTCAACCCCTATAGGTAAATCCTGTAGAATGCCAAAAGGATGAAACCCATGACCATCGAAGGCTTTTAGAATCGTCGGGGATTGATTTAGTGAAGGAGAACTAAGTGATCTCCAACACTGTATTGACATAATACACGTTGAGGCTCCCTCATCAATCACAGTCCTATGAATAGGCCTGTTTTTTACTATCACTGGGATCTGGAAAGCCATTTGATGAGGTAAGCGCGGTGTACTATTTTCTAGATCGAAAATTATTAGGTTCGAGTCCTGAACATCAACAACTCCTATAGCCGACAGAAGTAATTTACACTGTGCTGGACATGATCACAACACTTCCAAAGCCGACATTGCTGAAGGTGAAACAGCTAAATCCTCAACAATGTTATAGTTATGAGCCGCTCTCGCATGTGGATTGAAAGCTGACTTTCGAAGTATACCCTTGGCGGGTGTTTGATTACTAAGTCTGGATTAGGTTTCTCGATCTGTAGTGGATCGGAACCGGGAGCTGAGGTTGATGGGTTAGAATGAGAAGATTCTGCTTCTTTACCATCAACAGGACTTTTATTACCATAATCATGCGATCGAGTCGCAATCCTAACATGGGACATCATCAGTATGGGTTTTTCATTGGCACTCGAGGAAGAACCTATCATCTTACTGTCTTGACTTGGAAAAGGATCCTTCAAAATAGCAGGCATTTGGGAACCTTTGACAATCTTTGCAACCTCTGCACGATGAGGGCAGTCTCTTGTAAAATGCTCTTCGTCACAAATGAGACAAGGATAACGAGGTTTGCGTTTCTCATCATTTGATTCTGCTTTTTCTGGTTTCTCTTTTGAATTTTTGTCTGTTTTATTTTTCTTCTTCCCTTTCTTCTTACCACCGGATTTTGATTTGGCTGTAGATGACTCTACAACATGAATATCAGCGGAAATCTCCGCGGAAGAATCTCTTGTGTGGGAATCTGGCAAGGTTATGATAGGAGAAGAATTCTTGATAGACTTCTTCTTACTTTTGGTGTTAACCATACCAATCATACCATAAGCGGCATGAGACCTTGAAGGAGCTGCAGCGATTTGATTTTTCTTAGGAAGATTGGGGATTTTCTCGTGTAACGTACCTGACTGAGTATAAACCAAGTCAAGGTACTGCGCTTGAGCAATTACTTGCTCCTCAGTAACGACTCCGGCCTTAGCTACATCCTCAGTGATCTTTGGAAATAAAGATTTTGCAAGCCATTCAACTAAGATCTGATCCAGAATAAAAACCTTCACTAAACGCCATTGACATCTCCATTCATGAATGTGATCTGAAATGTAAGTGGACGTCAACTGCTTTAATGAAGTTAGTAATTCCGTGCCATTGTCATATCTAACTGGCAACTGAAAATGAGTTGAAAACGAGGTAGCTAACTGACTAAAGTTATAAAAAGTGGCTCGCGGTAACTCAATGTACCACTTGGTCGCAAGACCAATTAGAGTGCGCTGGAAAAGCCTTAGGCGGATTGAATCATCTGAAATGGAGTTAGATGCACACCAGAGGTGATAAGTCATCACATGGTTCGATGAGTCATCTCCTGATTTGCCTTCAAACTTAGGAATATCACTAGGCAACTTATTCGGCATTGGCGGCCAAAACGGAAGATAGTTAATGGGATCGTTCATTAGGCACAACAAGTCAGGCAAGTCCAAAGTTGCGATAAACGGTAACTGACGATTAGAGTCCCTAAAACTCTAGGTCATGAGACCAGCCCCAGGAGGAGGATATCCAGGATAACTAGGAATAGGAATTGCATTTGGGATATTGTATCCTCCCGAAAAACTAGGATTAACCGGACCGTACCGGGGTTATTGAGGTTGTTGATATGTATACCTAGGGTACAGTTGATACTGATAGATTGGCTGCTGCACAGCAGGACCGAATTGGTACTGTCCCTGGTACGGTTGATAAGTAAATTGTGGTTGACTTGTGACAACCGTACTTGAACCAGGTTGTCCTACAGGCATCTGAACCGAAGTTTGAATTGTGGATCCAGACTGGGGTAAAGATGTCTGAGGAGTAGATATAGGAACAGTAGAAACCGGAGCTATCGATACTCCAGAAGTAGGTGGGGTTGATTGAACAGATGTTGCAACAGTTGCAGTAGCCATTTGAGGCGGAGTACGAGGCGTACTAGGCCCAGGCTGAGAAACTACCGAAGGTACAGAAGTTTGAATAGTAGACTGGACAGGTTGCTGGGGTGAACCAGAAACTAAGGGTTGTCCAGTTTGAGATGACAACTGTACATTCGGTTGCAAGACCTGTTGAGTTTGCGATGGATCCCACACTAAGTTCATTCCAGGGTACGGACCCATAACAGGTTGAGAATATTGAGGACCATAACCGGGTTGAGGGTAGGGTTGATAATTCAAAGGTACATTTCCCGTTCCTTGAACATATGATTGACCGGAGGGTGGTTGGAAACCTTGGTTCGAGTACTGACCTTGGGGTTGATACCCTTGAGGCATGTACTGATACTGGGGTTGACCTTGAGGTACATATTGATACTGGAGTTGACCTTGAGGTACATATTGAGTCTGGCGTTGACCTTGAGGAACGTACTGTCCCGTAGGTATGTACTGTCCTTGAGGTTGCCCCCCAGGCGCAAATTGGGTACCTTGAGGTTGCCCTCCAGGGGATAATTGAGGATTTTGAGTCTGCCCCCCAGGTGGTAACTGGCCACCTTGAGGTTGAGGATTAGGAATAGTACCTGACATCATGAGAATATCTTCTACACTCAACAGCTTAGTACCATTGTTTCCAGTTAATAACCCTTGTTCAATGGGTTGAGGAGATGCTCCCGCAAAAGTACCAGAAAGTGACTGATACCTAGAGGGAACAGAAGGACCACCGTACAAAAAGGATTCTAGTGATTGAGTAAACATGGATGACTGTCTTGACATATTTAACGGAGGATAGTAACCTCTAGGTGTTGGGTGATAAGGAATACGAGGTGGTGAAAAACTTAGCCCTGGGTTTTCCAAAAAATTAGTCAATGAAAGATACCAAGCACTGCTCCTAGGTGGACTGTAAAAAATTGATTCACACTCCCTAAGTTCAATAACGGGTTGATTTTCAGGGATAGGGATGCATACTTCTTCTTCCGGAGTAGCAAGTTCTTCGATAGCTATAAGTCCAGAAGGAAGATTTTGGGTAATTATTCTTTCTACCCTGGGTGAACCAGGACCACTAGAAGTTGGAGAGGTAAACCCCGATGTTGGGGTAGCAGCAAATTCACTTTCAGGTTTAGATATTTCAGGTTCCTCACCTATATCACTAGTAGATGAAAAGCTACCAGTAAGTTCGGAAACAGACACTGATTGTGGATTATAATCTGCTACTAAAGCTTGAAAATCAGGATGTACCACCAAAGATTCTGGGTTCGATCCTCAGCGGAGTTGCCATTTTGTCACACGGAATGAGTTGATCTTCCGGACAAGATAGACCTTCCTAGAATCTAATGATATCTAGTGACAAGCAAGCCAATCAAAAACTATCTTTCTCTAAATATGCATTTACAAACAAAGGCAAACAAGTGTTTAGACCTACCTTGGGTCCAATGCAAGTTTGTGGAAGCCTCGCTCCTTTGATCCAAATGAGCTCCCTTGTTGCGAATCTGCAAACACAAAAAATCAAACAAATTAAATAGCACCTGAAAAGCCAATATCATAAAGCATACTTAACATGATGATCAAGGAATTCATGAAACAAATGACATAAGACAATTTGTTGAGAAAAATGAATCTGATTGTATTAATTCAAATCAAAGAAGAACTTTACAACCTGTGCCTTGATGCTGTACAAGCTCCTCCCAGGGTCCAACAAGAAGTCTCCTCTACTTTGACAAGTTTTCACTCTCTTCCCAATGAAGCCAAAAAGGTATGTGATCTCTCCTCTCAAGCTTAACTAGGAAGTCTCAATTCCACCAGCATTTACCCTCAAAAATGTTCAGCTTCTAACCTCCTTAGCAACCAGCCCAATGCCTTAATTTATAGTGCAATGGAGGGAAGTTACTAGGTCCTCCTTCAAAGGGATAAAGTCCTCCTTCAGAGGGATAACTCCTCTCATCAAGGGATTAGCTCCTCCTCTTTTGGGATGCATGAACCACCTAAGAGCGACCAATCCACGTCAAAATTCCTTCTAGAATCATCTAGAATTAACCCAAAGTGAGTTTTTTAGAATAAACTTGCGCCTTTTTGACTTTCACAGGGGTCCGCACCCACTCCTTTAGGGACAGAGCGGGGAGGTCCGCAGTTTTTGTGAACAGGAGGTGCGGGATCGCAGGCAACAGTGAGAGAAGGTGCAGAACCTGAGCTTTGTTGATTTTCAATGTCTTTCTCTCATTTTCAAAGCTTGACTTGAAGAGTTGAGGTCTGAGACTTGCTTAGGAGGACAGTACAAGTGATGATAGACCCATACTGACTGCAAATAATCATGGTGACGATATTTTTGTGTAACAGTGCGGTTAGCCTCATTTCTCTCCCCGTCCTCATCTTATGCTTTCCAATCTTCCGAACTATGCACGGTTCTCCTAGCGTGGTCCTAGCGCATTTGTTAATGAATTCTTGCAATCCTTTTACAGCCTTACTGTCACGCAATAGCTTCATGCATGTTTCCAGGAACTTCGTAAGCATAGATGGGTCCATCTCTGACTTTGGTATATCTTTACTTCCTAAAGTGGAGGCATCAGTGAAGCTCTTCTTAGCTTGCACAAAGGTTTCTTGAGCGCACTCCAAACCAAACTCCATTTCTTTCGCCGGAGCTTTGCGAACCAAAGCACTATCTTCAGTTTGTTTGCTTTTGTCATCTCTCATCGTAATGCCACTTCGAAGCAAAATGTTCACATTTGGATCTTCCTCGCGCGGCTCAGACCTCATCATCTGCAGGTTCTGAGTTGGGGGAGGTGGTAGCGCTCCCTTGTCGCGTATCATAGCTATCAACGTACGACAATCCTCTATCTCATGATCAAACAAGGTACAATACAGACATGATGGATGTGTTGGATTCATAAAATCGCAGGTATAATGTCTTGGCCCTCTACAATTGTAGCATATCAGTTATCCGCAACCTCTCCCAGGTCCTCCTCCACGTTGGCCTCGTCTGCGCCCCTGAAATCCTGCTCGTGCCACTCCTACGTTTTGGTCTAGGGGCCGCATTTCAGCCTGAACTCTGTAGGTGGGAGTCATATCCATCGTCAGCTCATAGCTTCTACAAGTGCGCTCATCATGTCCAAACGATCTACAAAAATTACAGAACAACTTTGTGAATTCTGCGTGTACTTCTGTAACAAATGGCAGTTGTCTGTAGCATGCTTTCCACGTATTTGACAAATCACGGACCACAAAGCAGGTGCCGCACTAGGTCCTCCTTGCGCTTCCAGCCTTAATGGCATTGCTCATCCTTTCGCAAGGTAATTTGCGAATACCAAGCAGTGGTCCTTATTGTGACCTTGACCCTTGCATTTTACACACCACAGATCTTCGCGCACTTTTGGTCAAGCTGCCCGGTCCTGTTTCAAAATTTGCATCTCAAAGCATAAGTTTTTCAACTGCACGTGGATCTGCTGAACTGCCAAGTTAGGATCCTGCATCAAGGTCTCATGAAGCCTCATCGCGATCTCTAAGGCCTCTGCCTGAGTCGTTAACTTCTATTGTGACAACGCACTCCTTAAATGTGGCGTTAGCAATGCTACAAACCATTCATGATGTTGTCCATCCGTCAGATTCATATTAGCTTCACGAATCATGCACTTTAGCCTCTGATCTAGCTCCCAAGGAGTCTCACCAGGTAGCATTGTGATATCTTTGAATCCAATGATCGATTGCGCCTTTGACTTCGGCCTGCTAAATTCCTCATTTAGCACAATTTGGATATCTATGATTCCCGCATTCGGATTGTCATTAGAATGCTTAATATACCAGGTCAGCGTGTGATCCTGTAGGGTGCTAACCAGTGTTGCTTTCCTAATATTATCATCTGTAACTCCCTAGACTTCCCATATGGCTTTTACAACGAACCAAAATTTGTCCAGATCTTCATTTCTCAATCCCTTGAACACAGGAAACTTTATCGTGCTTGCCATACTGAAACGTGGTGGTGGTGGAGGTAGTACGAGTGAAGATGGAAGTGATGGTGGTGAAGCTGGTGGCAGTGTGGGTGGGGGTGGTATGCGTGGAATCCTCTGCCTTATCAAATGGATCGCACTTCGCGGAGAGACCTTCGCAAGGTCTTCGTCATCCCCTCACGGAGGTGAAATCAAAGGGTTATTTTCTGGTCCCTTACTTCTTTCATTCCTGTAGGTTTTTCCACTTCGTGTAGCCCCAAACATCAATGTCACTACATAATCCTCTTTTCACACAATAGCATTTTAATCCAAGTATTTAGAGACTTTATGTACTTACCTCGTGGTCCTTTGATAAAGCTTCACTCTGCATCGCTATAGCTAACTGAAGTGTCTACCACGAATTTAGTGATGAATCCTCCTATAATTTGATCGAACCAGTGATCAACAGCACGCACGATCTTATCCTCCAAAGCTTCCAATCTACACACCAACTCTGGGGTCCACACAATAGGACCGTCAAATTTCCACCTTCCTTGGCTATCTGCTAGCTTTGCGATCCACTCGTACAAATCAATAGGGAAGGATGCGAAGAATATTTCATGGATATCTGTGTACAGGTAGCAGTCTAACCACTCTTCTTTCATCATTCGCGGATTCCTGTTCTCCTGTGCCGTGAACTCGTAAATCCTTCTGTCCAACCAACCTTCAATTTCCTTCTTAGTTGGATTCCAATGATACGACACCAGACATCTATATGCAGATTCCGGTGCCGAAAACAGAACCATTTGTTGGCTTGTTGGGGCCTGACCCAGGTTCGAAGTTAATTAGCCAAACAAAACCCTACACTACTGGCCCTTTCGGCAACATCCCACGGAGCGTAGACTGGGGTCTCACCCGAAGTAGTATGGGGGGATGCTGGAACCAAGTTTCTACACCCTTGAGATGTCTGAGGGGTCGATTTAGTCCAACTGTGAATGGCTTCACGCAGGTCACTTCGCACACTGCCCTATCCTACGAGTTCTTCATGATCTGTTATAATCGCCTACGCGCAACCCTACCCAGGGTCTAAGGTGCTTTCACGCTGCTAAGGCAGCGATCTGCGCTATTTCCCCAAGTTACACCACGGATCTTACTTATCCTCTTATAACTATTAGTTAACTTCACGTAAACAGATACTTTATCTTATATCCACTTAATCAACAATCATATAAGTTCACGCACCATATAAACAGTGAAATTGCAATTTATACCCAATACATTCAATGCACAACACAAGAAAAAGATACACAGAAATGATATGAAACTTCTCTTTATTACTTCTCCAATGGTTACAGACTCAACTCACCCTACACACTCAGCTATAGGGGTTCGCGCACTCGGATGCGGACTACTAGGCCTACGCACACTCAACTGCATAACCTTCTCCTACTCTATGACCCAGGACTCGACTCTACACTTAGATCGGACACAATTCTTCATCCTTCGTTCATGAATTCCTTCTGTCTGATTTACAACTTATAGCCTCGCTCTATTTATACAATCCCATGGTTAGCGGACCATGGGTAGACCTCTAAAGCTGACATTACATTACAAAAATGAGGGCAAACAACCCTATGAATCATTTACAAGCTTGTGCTCCGCGCCCACAAAATGCAGAGTCTTTAGATTAGATTTAATCAAAATCTAGGCTTTAAGCCCCAAAACTTCCCTTGGGGGATCTCGTGCCCAAAAATCCGGACATGTCGCTGCCAGATGGGGAGGATTTCGACGACGAAGGTAAAAAATCAATTTTTAATTTTGTGATTTTTTAGTTGTTTTTGGTATATATGTGTTTATAACATTTCATTTTGTTAATGCAAATGTTGGACCAGAGTGTCCTGTCGGGATGTCCCCGATAGCCAGGCGCATCGCCGCCAGTTTGATGTCGCTTCTTACTAGGAGGGGAGTGACAATGAGGAGGAGATCGCGAGGAACCTTGAGGGGTTGACTCATGGTATCCAAGAGTATGCTCGGGTGGTAGACATCCCTCACCAGTACCAAAGACACACGGTGGGAGTATTAGATCAGATCCACCGATTGCTGACTCGTGTTGCACGAGCCGTTTCATGCTACCACAATCACCATGCTGATTAGATCATAGATCTAGCATTTTACATTTGTAAGGCCTGTGTGCAATGGATATATGAGGCCTGCGAGCTGCCAATGTTATTCGAACAAATATATTATTTTTTTGGGTTTTGATGTATCAAACATTATCACCATATATATATATATATATATATATATGTTGTATTTTCTTGCTTACTATGGTACACATGATTTTTTTGGCTTTTCACATGTTTCGTAAATGTCTATCCAGCACATAATTGGCTAATGCATCTGTCAATGTATTCATGCGTTTAGGAATATGATGATATTTAATGTAATCAAAATTCCTTTCCATTAGATGAATACAGAGATACATTCTCAATATCTGAGGGTTTATGACGGAATATTGTCCGTTGAGTTGAAGGACAACAAGTTGTGAATCCAGGTTGACAACCAAATCTCGAATGTCAAGAGTAATGGCATCTGACAACAGTTCGATGACTGCATTGTATTCAACAATGTTATTAGTTGTGCAACCTAAACAAATACCTTGAAGATCAATCAACTCACCATGGGGGTCATAAATAGCCCATGACGTGGAGGGTAGATTCTGGGTACTATAGCAAGGACCATCAATGAAACCGATGTGAGGAGTCACAGACATCTGCAAAGCAGGGAAAACATAGTAAATAGGAAAGTTGTTTGAAAACTAACACACCAAACCACACTGCACAAAAATTAATGACACACTAATGTACATAAGTAACCATGCAAGATGACCTAAGCATAGTACTTTTGGAGAGAGTCCATGCTGGGACTCGGGTAATCAATCAACACAGATGAACACTAGAGTTTTACCATTGTCATGATGAGTAAGCATCGACTCGGCCAAATAATAGAGTAGAACTCATATAAGGCTTTCCCCAATGACCCCTGGGTGAGGGACGTTATGAGTAAGATGGCAACCCCATTGCAATAATGGGCAGTCGGTAAAAACTCAGGGAGGGAGAAAAATCATGAATCCATGAAGGGATAAAGCTGCCCTTAGTTGAAAGAGCTTGACAATGGTAGGTGAAACTGACATGTCAATAGGCAACGGAGAAGAGAACTATGTATGACACATGGACATGACTGTCAGGCTAGGCAGGAGTGAGGAACGACGATGAGTCTTGTGCCATGGTGGTTCCTACAGAGACATTACTTCCATGATACTTTTGTCAGCAAGAAAAGTCTCGGCTAAGGGATTAGGAGATTCTGAAGCACCAAGCCATGGGGATTGAGAATACATGTCAAGAGAAGTCCTCGAAACAGGAGAATCAGAGGATACATAAGTTGAGGCTGAAACAATATCCACGTAATTGATTTCGGCAAGACTAAGTGGTATAACCTCGCCCTAGGTATCAACAAGATGTGGTGAAGGTATGACCCAAGGATCAGATTTGACCAAGATCATGTTGACAGAGGCAACATGAGGAGGTGGGAGTGGAAAAATTCCCATCAAGGAAGAATCTTTAAAAAGACTTGCCTCCACACTCTCATAAGGAGCACCAGTGTGCTTGACATACGGAACATTGCCATCCGAGGAGGAAGAGGCAAAGAAGGATAGTTGGTCAACAGTGACGATCTTCCATTGATGGGGAAAACAAATCACGCAGAATAGGGAGGAGGCTACGACATGCATGGCATGGGTCCAACTCCGTCCAAGTAGAATATTATAATTGAGATTAGCATCAACAATATTTACCTCGACTAGTACTGTCTTTCCCTCCAAATTAATGGAAAGGTTAGGTAAGACACCGAAGGGTCGTGAATTGCGCCCGTCAAAAGATTCCAAAGTGTTCGGGGATTGGGTCAAAGTAGGAGAACCAATTTCCTTCCAACAAGCCATTGACATGATGCAGGTAGAAGCACCTTCATCGATGATAGTCCTATGAATGGTTTTCTCATTGATGATTACCTGAATGAGAAAGGAAATCTGATGAGGCAGGCGTGGAACATGGTTCTCTAGATCAAAACATATCAAATTCGAATCAGAAAAAGAGACGTTTAGACAAGAAAACGAAATCTCTTCAAACTTGTGTAATGGAGGTCAAAGCCGTAGAAGAGGAACAATGCAGATGAACTGTGGTTCATTTAAGGCCTAAAGCACACTATTTTGAGCATGATCCAAATGGTTTATGGAGGCAAGGAAGTGGTTTTCAAATCCAAAGGTTGTTTTATTTGGAAATAGTGGTCAAATAGATTGATCGCCAAAGGAATAAACACACCAAAAAATGTGTATGTGTTGAAGGGAAGAGTGAACAAAAAGAAGAGACCAAGGGAGAACTCTTCCTCATCAGATTCTGAGTATGAGAGATCATCCCCTATTGCAATCCATTCTCACATGTTATATATACTTGACTACAAAGGTACATATGAGGCTAGCATGGTCTCAGGGAGAGTGTTGGAAGATTGATGAGTACCAAGAGTAGAGAGTTTTGATCTAGTATTTCCATGCATGTTCAAATCAACATGATCATCACACTCATATGAGGTATATTTTGCTTAGGGGGAGCTATGCTTGCTTCTAGGGTTTTAAGACGTGTTCTTTATATTATTATTTCTTTTCACTCATACTTATTGTAGATGGTGTATTTATTGTTTATGAGTGTAGAAACATGTTATATCAGCCTTGTTGGAGTTCTCATTAATTATTTTTCAGCTACCCTAGAATGAGCTTGGAGATATTGTGGCATCTGCATGCATAGAGGTGACTTGAGATATGGACCAGCCATGTGTGGGTTGTTATATGCTCATCATTATAGTCATGCATTTATTATTGTTTCGTCATTTTATGTTGGTTAAGAGTATAGTCATTAGTGGTTTGAATCTTCGTGGTGATAGGCATGTTTTAGAGGAGTCTCATGAAGTCTTATTACAACCATATGTATGGGCTAATAATGTTGTATCAATCATGTTATGTTATGTTTTGGCTCATTGGTCCATAGGAGATGATTTCAGCAACCATGCATTTCATTGACAAAGTCATGTAAATTTCTCATAAAGCCATGTAACTGTATTTTCTTTATCTCTGGGTCAATTAGTGGATTAGAAAGAGAGTCATGAATTCATGTCATTGTCATGTATGAGGTCTTATGTCATTGCTACAGCCATGTGTTTGTAATGTATATGTCATTTAATCTTGGACCGATGGAGTCTTAGTCCACATTGTGCTTCTTTCATGTGGCAAGAAAGCAAGGTTTACATCGGAAGCGGTTCAATGTAGTTTTGTGATGATGTTGGAGATGGCACAAGTTTAGGGGGAGCATCGTATTTTATCTTGTTTACTTTAGTCATGCACTATTGTAACTATGTTCCTCTTCTAGGTGTTCATGATGTGCCTCATGCTATGCTATGATTGTTGGTGTTCTTGACCTCATTACATGGGCAAAGAGGTTGATGTTTGGTCATTGATGTTGTTGTTGGAGACATTGCACTCAGAGATGGATGGTGTTTGTTGTTGATGTGTTGCTCCAATATGTTGTGCTAATAACATGTGTTTATTATTATGTAGAGTATGGGTTGGTATCTCATGTGGAAATTGTTGTTGTTATTCCTCATAGTTTTTACATATTTGTGGTGTTTCTCATTGATGTCATGCATGGTTGCCTCATGTTCATATTGTTGTTGCTGCTAGAGTTAATTAGTTTGATATGCTACTCATAGGAGACTACTTGATGTTATCCAAATGGAAAGTGGAATCCACCCATGGTATTCATTCACCCATGGAATTTACCCATGGTATTGTAACTAAAAAGGCTACAAGTAACATTTTGTAAAAGGACAGGTTGGTCCACACAATGTAGTTGTAACAACATTTTCGCTCTTAATACATAACTTGGTTTTATGGTGTATTTTATTCCCTTTTTTCATTTTTTGGGGATATATTTAGTGCACTCATTCTTTATCAATGTTCTTCTATTGGGTTCTCGCTTCTCTCTTGGTTTTGGATCTTAGCCCCTAAGATCTAGATCAATGATATCAGAGAAGATTAGGGAAAATTGGGAATGAGGGTTTGAAGCATATTTTAGTGTCAAAATTTTGCGGCAATCTCCAGCCTCCTTTTGGCACCTTTGGAGTCCATTTTCTTGGCCATATAATGTAAGTATCACAGTTGGCCCACAAGCATTTCATGGTTTTCCACCCTTATATATTCATTCACCATTGTAGGAGCATTTTTACTACATCCATTGGTTTTCAAAATGGAGGTTCCCTGACCTCTACAACAACCCACGTCGCTCTACAAACCCTTGGCAACCTTTATGGTCCTCTGCACTTGGTATTCTTGCATTCATTATTATTGTAGATTTACAAAACCATTCCATAGCTTAAAAAAAATTGTATGCAGCATATAGAAGCTTTTACGACCTCATTTCAAGCATTTCTCAGCTTGCCCATGGTTGTATGGCTACCATAGAATCACACTAATGGATAAAACGCAGAGCAACAATATTTAGAAAACTTCATGCACGTGCTATGACCTTCACAGAGCATTTCAAAAGGTGTAAAATAGCTCATTTGAAATAATTTTATATTAGCTCAAATGAGTTTTTTTACATAATTTGATTTCGTTTCCCATGTTTAAGAGATATAAGTAATTGAAGTTACACATTTTTGGAACATTGCGTGATTGCACATACCATGAGTTTCTCGAATCATTTTTTCACTCCGTAGTTCATCAAATTTCAATAGTATTATATCAATGGAAATGTTTATTCAATACCTCAAATGGGTCTTTGACGAAATTTTATTTCATAACCTGTAACAAAAGTTATCAGCAAATTTGTAACAATAAGTCTATTGTTAAAAAAAATTCAAAAGAAAAGAAAACATCTTATGAATCCTGCACTACAATGCTTTCATTACTTGCTCCAGTCCGTTGACTTGAGATTGGTACAATCACCCTTAGGTTCAAGATCAAAATAGCTCTACAAATTTATTGTAATCCACCACAAAATACTTCAAATGAAGAAGTATTTACACAAATTCTAAACTGAAATATCTTGAAAAAATATCAAGATTGGTTTTACAAATATCTCAAACTGTTTTACATTAATAGAACTTAAATAAAGGACACTCAAAACTAATGAATCTATTTGGAACTACATTTATGGATTTATGGTGACCAAGAAGAGATTCGAATTTGATATTAACTCTTAATTGATGATGAGGCTTCCAAGTCACTAATTATCTCCTTCCTTTTTGCATTATGCCCCAGAAATTCTGCAAAATTAGGGTTCAGTGATACCTTTGTATCTCTCAATCCGAGCTAGATATGTAAAAAGTGAAAGAGGTTATTGTAAATAGTTATGTTATTGAGATAAAACTCTTTCAGTGTCCCAAAATTTAGCTCCATATGTTCACAATATTCTCTTCCAAAAGATGTCAAAAACAGGACTTTGCACAATAATAGGCTGTGAAGATATGCATTTATCTCTCGTTTTGTAATACCTGTGTAAAACGTGAGATAGGTTTTCGTATATTGGCTTTGTAGCAACACAAACCTCCTCCCGTCTCTCAACATGCATCTTTTATTAGCCACAATAGTTTCTGCAAAATGATGACCTAAACAGGAAATTTCTGGAAAATGTACCATTCCTGCTCTGATTTCATCTTTTAACCTTAATTTTCTTTTAACTGTTTTTACCTTTACTTTGGATAAACTTCATTGTTTCTGGTGAAAGTGTCTTCATCTCTGTTTAACCCTTACTATCTCCATGTTTACTTTTACTATTTACCTTGATTGCTTTGTTTTTCCACCTATCTTCACTTTGACATGAATTTATTTTATCTGTATGCTTTGTAACTGTCTTCCATGTTGTTTGCCTTCCTGTTGGCTGCTTTTATTCACTTTGATTTTTCAATTTGATACACTTTTACAGATACTCTTTCATCTGGCTGATTTATCTTTTTCCATTTACTGTGGTTTTTTTACTTTCACTGTAACCTTTTGACTTTTACTGTACATTTTCAAATGAGAGGGTCGTTCTGGTTTTTTCTCAAAATACCTGGAAATTGGTAAATTGGCTTGAAAATTGGTTTGAATGGTGATTGCAGAGGGTACAGTGGTTGCAGACGTGAACTAGATGCTCAAATTGGGTGTCCAAAGCTTCTTCGAGCAGTAGACGGCAGTGAATTTTGGTCACATAGGCTCAGGGTATCACAAATATATTACTGAAGTCATACAGAAAAAACGAGTGAAAAAGGATGAAATGGGGCTTCTCAACCTTTTAAAGGGCACAATTATATTTTGGCGGGGAAAGTATTTTATGAACAGTGGATGGTTTTCATGTTGGGCGGGGAGGCAGTTTTGGAGGCCATCACACCGCTTTTGGCAGGCGGGCGGTATTTCCCCGAGGGAACGTGATCTATGCCGGAGGCTGACACGTAGCAAAATCGAGCTCGAGCAAAAACGCGAATATCGCGTGCTCTCCAGCTGATAAAGGTTGGAGAGGGAGTGAGTGTGATATGGATGCGCGTCGTCAGATCTGGGGGTGAGATATCTAATGGCTGTCGCGCGGTGAAGCTGCACGAAGGGAAATTAGGGTGAAGATTTGCAGGGTTTTCTTTAATGGCACCAAGGGTTGGTGGGTTAATAGGTTTATGTTGGGGAAATATGAAGCAGGGAGTTAATTTAAACAATGTGGGGGATGAAACTATAGTTTATAATTAAATCGGGGTTTGGATATTATATATGAAGGAGTTATTTAATACGGGAAAAAGGTATATCGGGGAGCTAATACATTAGGTTAGTACGTTAATATGAAATGAATGCGTGGAATGTAAAATATAGTAAGAATAATGTAAAATATGATGTTTGGATTGAATTTATTCATTGTGGTGGCCCAATATCAACATTTAGCACTTATACTTAGGATAAAAGCATTTTTTGTGGGTTTTTGAGTATTTTGAATGAGAGGGGAATTAGTTAAGGGGGTTTTACCTTTCCTAGGTAAAATGTGTTTTAAACTTAGGAAAAGGGGATTTTGTAGGGTAAAATGAGTGATGTAAAGGGAAAAGGGTGTTTTCATGAATGATAAGGGTTTCAATAAGGTGGAATCCAATACTTGATGTCCATGAGTCATTAAGTCAAGGGTTCGGTCCCACCAAAAGTCAGAGAAATGCTCTGAGCCTTTATTACTGAAGTATTTTAATACTGGAGCACATTATGGGGAGGGAAATTAGTAATATGCCAAACGATGTTTATCCATGAGTGCAAAAATTGCTTGTACCTACTCATCTGCTATTTTAACATTTTATTCCTTATTGACATGGGTGCATTTGAGCTTGCAAACCCTTATTCATTTTTCTTTGAAACAAGAAACTAACTAATTCAAACCTTATTTCATCCAAGAGCTCAGGTTAAACTGTTGAGCTCCCTATCATTCTATATTTTAACTATTGATCTGACAAGATTGAACTGTTTGCCTAGATCTTTATTCTCTATCTATCAACATTAAATTTAAAGCGTGAAAAGTCAAGATTAAGTTGTTTGACTTATCATGGATTATGGTATTTTAAACAAGCTACACAATCATTATTTGCAGAAAAAATAAAATAGTAGTGGCATTTGAATTTGCACACTTTCATGATCTATTTTTATCTCTTTTGTGGGGTTCATATTTTTCACCCTTTTTTTTTTTTTTTTATCTTTGTTTCTTTTTTGTCCTTTGATTATTCTTTTAGGATATACCCTATTTACATTTTTTAATTTGGGAATACATTTGCAGAAAGCAAAGGTATGTACAATATTACAATATTGACCATAGTCAATTCAAAATTATGAATCCTATTATTATAGGACCCTAACAGTGGCTCCACATGGGATGGCATCTCCTTGTGAGATGTCAAGAACACCATTGACTAGTAGCCTGATCCATTTGGCCAATCCCAAGCATGTATATGATTTGTTGTATAATCTTTGTGACTGAAACTCTTGAACTGAAAATACACCCTTTTCTGCAAACTGAAATCTGATTTGAAACTGAAAGAAGGTACTGCAATTCTCAAACCAAACTAATAGATCATCAAGATCTTTAGGACCTTCTTTCCGGGATTCAACTTCTAATGAATTATTTCATAACTTGCTGAAAACTGAAAATTAAAATAAACTGAATTCCTACCTACTTACTCTAATCAGTTGTTCAACTGCTGGTTAGGTAAAATGAAACAACCAATGCAACCATTCAAGCATTATGTAATTTGATGTATTTTGCTGCATTTGCTTGTTTGTGATCAAAACTGAGATTCTAAAACCAATTATAACCTTGTCAACAAATGAGAAGATAAGGAAATACTTGATTTCCTTTGTTGACTCTAGAAACTGTACAAAAGGATCTTCCAAGATATATACACTAATGTTTAACTGATCTAAGAAACTGTACAATTGTTCTGGATGGCCTCCATGCCATGAAAGTGAAATGTCATTTTCATCTTTATCACCCTATAGATTTTCAAATAAGCTTTGTGATGATATTTCTACTGATTGAAATGTCTGTCTGGTGAAACCTTTATCATCTTGATTTTGAATCTCATAGTTAGTTAATGGAGAAAAATTCTGATTGCATTCATCATCTAACATATCAGTTATTGGATCATAAAAGATGTGGAAGGATTGTTGCAACCTATTACATTTGGGTTTTAGTGGGACTTCATGGATTTCTGCATGTTGTTCATCCTTTTCTATGGAGATATTATACCATATTTCCTTTAAAAACTGAAATGATTCAAAACATAGTGGTATAAAACTTTCTTGTGTCATCTGATCAAACGTCTCAATAGAATTTGATAACTGCACTTGTGAAACTAAATAATCTTAATTAAGACTTTCATTGTCTTCTTTGTTGTCAAATCAATACCTAAAGACCTTTGATTTTTATTGCTTTGAATTTTTCTTTGATGAACTGAAATGAAGAAAAACAAAGAGGCAAAGAAGCTTCACTTGTTTCCAAATTTTCTGCACTTTCTTCCTCACTTTCATAGCTGGTATGAATAAGATGATCACTGTTTTCAAGCTGTTGAAATTGAATTTCTTTATTTCCCAAACTAGTTTCTGATTTCTCTGTAAAGTTAGTTTGGATTTGAAGAACATAATTTTCATCATACTGATCATATTTAGGCAAATCATTAAAAGAAGTAATGTCATCAAACATACACATTAGATCAGTAGATTGCTTCTCCACATATTGCTCTATAAATCTATCTTCTAATCTATGGTAATTGGAATTAGAAGGAATTTGTTCATGGCTATCAACCTCTTCTTTTTGTGAAATAAATGTGTCATGGTGATTTTGAACAAAAATTATCTTTCATGATGATTTTCTGTATCCTTTCCTCTATTTTTCTTACCAAAATGTCGGGTCTTACCTCTGCAATGTTGTTCTTCTCCGCTCCTGCTTTCAACTTTTCTCTTCTAATTTGTAGATTAACTTCTACATCTACTACAATGTTTTACATTTGTTCTAGTGTTGATGGTTTTCTTTCTCTTAGCTGAAATTCTATCTCTGGATCAAATGCTTTTGGATAATGCAAGAGAGTTGAATTAGGAGGAGGTCTTATATTTGATGGCATTGAATAATAGATTTGATTAAATCTGTGAGAAAATTGTTGTATTGTTTCATTTGGCTGTCTTTTTAAATTATTATATTCTTTTATGATCACAAAAATATTGACTTTGATTATCCATCTATCAAGGAAAAATTTGACAAACTGTTGGAAATTTGAGATGCTTGCAATAGGTAGATTCTTGAACCAACTCTTTACTCTACTTTGCAAAGAGAGAGAAAAAACTCTGATTCTAACATCATCTTCATCAATCCCAAATAAGTCTAGATAATTCTCAAAACCTTGAATATGTTTTTGGGCAGTGATTTTACCATCTTCTCCATCAAACCTAGGGTGATACTTGTAATAATTTTTAGGGAAAACATGGAGTGTAGGAGGTAAGATGAGTGGCTTATACCTCTCAGAAACTTTCCAAGGTACAGGAATATGTACAAGGATTGTAAGATCATTCTTGATTATTTGAGATTTCTTGATTGGAAAATGATCATCATAAGATTCAGAAGAATGCTGCTCAAATGCGTAAGAGATTTTATATTTACAATTTTCAAAGGAAAATAATTAAAAACTAATCTAAGATCTTCTCTAAAATACAATATACATTGAAAAATGTTCTTGATGAGAAAAAACATGATGTCTTAGATAACAATCCAAGTTAGAAATCTAATCTTCCCATATTGTTCTTTCAAGTTCATTCCTCCAATGGAGTCTTGATTGTGAAATTGATTTGGAGTCGCCAGGTGGATGATTTTAACCTTTGTGTGTCTGATCATTGTCCACCATCATAGATCAGATCTGAACCTATAAAATATTTCTGAAGAAAATGTTAGTCTTCCCCAGTGGAGTCGCCATTATGTTATCACTCCAAAATTTCCTTTGAAAAATTAGCAAAAGGAAATAATAGAGGTAACCACAAACCACTTTTGGAGATCAGGACCTAGCCTTCCTAATCTCAGAGAGGGCTCTCTCTTTATGGTTTAACTTTGTTTTAGTTAATTAATTTTAGGCTAGTTATGTTTGCACTTGGGTTTTGGTTTGAATTTGGGTGGTGGGATCACTTAGATGAACAAAGGTTTACTTTTACCATTGGGCTATGGAGTCAATATCAGACAAACTGGACTTGATCAAGCTTTAAAAGACAGTGTCTACAGGGCGAGATAGGTGAGTTTTTTGTAGATCTCAAAGGCTGAATGGTGAAGTGGCTTCTAATCGGATCCAAGGAGCAACTAAGGGTTCCCTAGGCCGAATTATGGAAGGAATGAAAGAGGTCAACTAGGATGGGAGAGCGATTAAGGGTTCTCCAATCCAGGTATCAGCTAAAAACATAAAAATGGCTAACTGTGGAAAACAGAGTGTACTTAAACAAGTTCTGAGTTATATTTCCAGTTAATACATTCAAATATGGAATTACATTTAAGTTTATGAAAACATAAGAAGGTAACAAAATCACAAAAAGAAGATATTTCCCTGCAAATAGTTCATCTCATGAATCCTGCACTACAATGCTTTTATTACTTGCTCCAGTCCGTTGACTTGATATTGGTACAATCACCCTTAGGTTCAAGATCAAAATATCTCTACAAATTTATCGTAATCCACCACAAAATACTTCAAATGAAGAAGTATTTACACAAATTCTAAACTGAAATATCTTGAAAAAATATCAAGATTGGTTTTACAAATATCTCAAACTGTTTTACATTAATAGAACTTAAATAAAGGACACTCAAAACTAATGAATCTATTTGGAACTACATTTATGGATTTATGGTGACCAAGAAGAGATTCGAATTTGATATTAACTCTTAATTGATGATGAGGCTTCCAAGTCACTAATTATCTCCTTCCTTTTTGCATTATGCCCCAGAAATTCTGCAAAATTAGGGTTCAATGATACCTTTGTATCTCTCAATCCGAGCTAGATATGTAGAAAGTGAAAGAGGTTATTGTAAATAGTTATTTTATTGAGATAAAACTCTTTCAGTGTCCCAAAATTTAGCTCCATATGTTCACAATATTCTCTTCCAAAAGATGTCAAAAACAGGACTTTGCACAGTAATAGGCTGTGAAGATATGCATTTATCTCCCGTTTTGTAATACCCGTGTAAAACGTGAGATAGGTTTTTGTATATTGGCTTTGTAGGAACACAAACCTCCTCCTGTTTCTCAACATGCATCTTTTATTAGCCACAATAGTTTCTGCAAAATTATGACTTAAACAGGAAATTTCTAGAAAATGTACCATTCCTGCTCTGATTTCATCTTTTAACCTTAATTTTCTTTTAACTGTTTTTACCTTTAATTTGGATAAACTTCATTGTTTCTGGTGAAAGTGTCTTCATCTATGTTTAACCCTTACTGCCTCCATGTTTACTTTTATTGTTTACCTTGATTCTTGTGTTTTCTCATCTATCTTCACTTTGACATTAATTTATTTTATTTATATGATTTGTAACTGTCTTCCATGTTGTTTGTCTTCCCCCTGGCTACTTTTATTCACTTTGATTTTTCAATCTGATACACTTTTGCTGATACTCTTTCATCTGGCTGATTTATCTTTTTCATTTTACTGTGATTTTTTGACTTTCACTGGAACCTTTTTGACTTTTACTGTACATTTTCAAAAGAGAGGGTCGTTTTGGTTTTTTCTCAGAATACCTGGAAATTGGTGAATTGGCTTGCAAATTGGTTTGAATGGTGATTTCAGAGGGTACAGTGGCTGCAGACGTGAACTGGATGCTCAAATTGGGTGTCCAGAGCTTCTTCGGGTGGTAGATGGCAATGAATTTTGGTCGCAGAGGCTCATGGTGTCGCAAACGTATCGCTGAGGTCTTACATAAAAACAAGTGGAAAAGGATGAAATGGGGCTTCTCGTCCTTTTAAAGGGCAACGGTTATATTTTGGGGGGGAAAGTATTTTATGAATAGCGGAGGGTTTTCGCGTTGGGCAGGGAGGCAATTTTGGAGGTCATCACATCGCTTTTGGCAGGTGAGCAGTATTTCCCCGAGGGAACGCGATCTATGTGGAGGCTGACACGTAGCAAAATCAGGCATGATAAAAAACGCAAATCTCGCGTGCTCTCGAGCTGATAAAAGTCAAAGAGGGAGTGAGCGCGATATGGATGCGTGTCGTCAGATCTGGGGGAGAGAGATCTAATGACTGTCGCACGGTGAAACTGCACGAAGGGAAATTAGGGTGAAGATTTGCGGGGTTTTCTTTAATGGCACCAAGGGTTGGTGGGTTAATAGGTTTATGTTGGGGAAATATGAAGCAGGGAGTTAATTTAAACAATGCGGGGGATGAAACTATAGTTTATAATTAAATCGAGGTTTGGATATTATATATGAAGGAGTTATTTAATACGGGAAAAAGGTATATCGAGGAGCTAATACATTAGGTTAGTATTTTAATATGAAATGAATGCGCGGAATGTAAAATATAGTAAGAATAATGCAAAATATGATGCTTGGGTTGAATTTCTTCACTGTGGTGGCCCAATATCAACATTTAACACTTATACTTAGGATAAAAGCATTTTTTGTGGGTTTTTTAGAATTTTGAATGAGAGGGGAATTAGTTAAGGGGGTTTTACCTTTCCTAGGTAAAATGTGTTTTAAACTTAGGAAAAGGGGATTTTGTAGGGTAAAATGAGTGATGTAAAGGGAAAAGGGTGTTTTCATGAATGATAAGGGTTTCAATAAGGTGGAATCCAATACTTGATGTCCATCAGTCATTAAGTCGAGGGTTCGGTCCCACCAAAAGTCAGAGAAATGCTCTGAGCCTTTATTACTGAAGTATTTTAGTACTAGAGCACATTGTGGGGAGGGAAATTAGTAATATGCCAAATGATGTTTATCCATGAGTGCAAAAATTGCTTGTACCTACCCATATGCTATTTTAACATTTTATTCCTTATTTACATGGGTGCATTTGAGCTTGCAAACCCTTATTCATTTTTCTTTGAAACAGGAAACTAACTAATTCAAACCTTTTTTCATCCAAGAGCTCAGGTTAAACTATTGAGCTCCCTATCATTCTATATTTTAACTATTGATCTGCCAAGATTAAACTGTTTGGCTAAATCTTTATTCTCTATCTATCAACATTAAATTTAAAGCATGAAAATTCAAGATTAAGCTGCTGGACTTATCATGGATTATGGTATTTTAAACAAGCTACACATAATCATTATTTGCAGAAAAATTAAAATAGTAGTGGCATATGAATTTGCACACTTTCATGATCTATTTTTATCTCTTTTTTTGGGGTTCATATTTTTCACTTTTTTTATTTTTGTTTCTTTTTTGTTCTTTGATTTTTCTTTTAGGACATACCCACTTTACATTTTTTAATTTGGGAATACATTTGCAGAAAGCAAAGGTATGTACAATATTACAATACTGACCATAGTCAATTCAAAATTATGAATCCTATTATTATAGGACCCTAACACATCCAATCAAACTTCACTAAAAATCAACAATGCATGCAACTTGTGTGAAGAAAAATAGCGGTATGTCCATTGGATTTCAAATTGTTTCTATTTTGTCTTGTTGTGTGATGTCATACAACACCTTCTTTTTCAAAACATAATAACTTGGGCCTTATAATCATTAGGAGATTTGATTTATCATACGATTTGGAGTGATGAGAGGACGATATGGGTAATGCCATTTTAATTGCACAATATCTCTTGAATATGAAAATGAAAAATGGAGTTGTGGTGATTTCTTGTTTAGGAGTGAGGAATGATTAGATATATAGGGGATTAGGGTACGAGATTTAAAACATAGGGAATGGGAAAAAGGGAATGTAGAATGTAGGTTATAATTCTTGGGGAAAAATAATAGAGCAGGGGGAGAAAAGAAAGGTGGAATTTAAACAACTATCTTGCTTTGGAACAATGATATTTTCAACTGTCTCATGTAAATCTCATGACACACCCACTATTTAAATTCATGACTTGGTTATCTCAAACTTTGACAATTTTCCCAATAACTCAAAACAACTTCATGTTTTCGACCATACCTCTTGATGACCACACCCATGGCGATATTCTGGATAGTGACACTCGAACTTATGACAACATCTATGAAATTAAGTTCGACTTTATTCAAACTAACCATTAAGTAATTTGTAGGCACTCAACAAATACAAACTCACAGACCCTAACATTGGATCCATTGGGATGGCAACCTCCCAGCGAGGCGCCAAGAACACAAATGCAGACTACTGGCCTGTCCATTAGGAAATGGAGTCAAGAGATAAACTGAAAATATAATTTACAGACTAAAAAATGACTATTGATTGACTCACTAATTACATTTATTCAAATTGACATTGTACAAACTGCAAACTTCAAAGTAAATAAGGAAATTCTGACAGCCCATCACCAAAGTCTTGGGGCCTTCTCCTCGATCTTCAAACTCGAATGGTAGTTGTCCACACCTGCTATATTGCTTGCTCAACTAATCCACAAGCTGCTTGATACAAACAACTAGTGCAACCACACAAACACCTTATCCACTGGTTGAATTCTCTGCATGTGCTTGCTCCCAATCAAAAATGGAAAACTAATGAATGACAACTCCCATAAAAAATCAAAAACAATTTCAACTATGGTGAGATTAAAGGACATGAGCCCACTAACTGGCTTCAAGAATGCTGAAAAAGGATCCTCATAGGAATGCACACTGAATTCTAGCTCCTCTGGTAGATTGCAATTCTATTATGATAAATCTTGATTTGCAACATTGCTTTCCTGCAACTTCAAATTATATTTGTCTTGACAGGGCTGCAAATTTTTTTGTGACCTTCGTAATGAATATGATGGAATCGTTGTTGGACACGAAAAAAATGTTGGCTTCTAAATAAAATCTTCCTTACCCCTGTTTTCAGGCTCACAAAAAACTAAAGGAGGAACATTCTAACTACAAAAACCATCCAAATAATTGGCTACTAGATCATTGAAAATTAAACAATGTTGTTGCAATTCATTATGTTTTGGTTCCGAAGACACTACATGATCTTGAGCCTCATATTTACTCAATGGGTGTAAGTTTGGACTAAGGGGGTCTTCCATGTAACAGATAATAGGGGCATCACATATAGGAAAGGATTGCTGCAAATTTATGCTAATTTTAGATTGCCTCTCTACTTTCTTGGTGAGCTTATAGTTTTCTTTCACCAATTCCAATGCAACACAACATAAAGGTAAATAATTATGGTCAACAAACTCATCCTTTCCTTTGTGTTCCATGTTGAAGCTACAAGACCTCTCACCTGATTCGGTACTTTCATGAGATCCCGTATTGCTGACACATGCAAGCTGACTGTTTTCTTCAAAATGATGGGGTTTAACGTCCTCTTGCTGGGTGCATAGTGTTGGTTGTCCTTCAAGATTGTCTTCAAATGAAAAAATAAAACAATTAGTGTCTAACTCCTTGTGAGACAAATAACCAATCTCTCCTTTTTCTGCCCATTTTGCTTGGCAAGGAGGCTTTCTTCATCGTTTTCTTACAATGGGTTCATTTTGCAAGGTGAATGTTTCCATCATGCTTTCCATGGTTTTTATTACTATGTCTAGCTTATGGTTTGACAATGGATAAAAGTCCTCCTTCACTGCTTCCTTCCTTTCAGCTTGCATACTAGTTGTTTTTACCAACAGATCAGTTTTCACATCAACCATGGCTTTTTGCAAGTCCTCCAAAGTGGCAAGGTTCCTCTCTTTGAGATCATAAGAAATCTCGGCCTCAAAACCATCTGAAAAATGAAGCATAGCCAATCTAGGAGGAGGTTTTATATCTAAAGGTATGGCATTAAAACTCTGTTAAATCTGATTGAGAATCCTTTGACTATATCAACAGGCTGCCTCTTTAGGTTCTGATATTCATCCATAATCTGAAAAGGGTTCACTTTGACCTCCCATTTGTTAATGAAAACATGTTCAAACTGTTGGAAAGAAGGAACACTTTTAGCTGCCAGGCTTTTATACCACGTCCTGACTTCTCTCGTAAGGCTTTGAGTAAACAACCTTAATTTCACGTCCTCATAATCAACTTCCTCCAGATCCATAAAATTAATAATTATGTTTACATGTTGTCGTGTTGTGACTTTACCTGTACTATCAAATTTAGGCATCCTTTACCCATAACTCTGGGGTAATTCATGCAAAGGGTCTAACAGATATAATGGGGCATATCGGGCAGCAGACAAGACTGATGTTTGAAAGGAAATTGTATCAATTGGGTTATGATTATCAATTGGACCTTGTTTAGGACAACTCATACAAACAGGAGATACACTTGCAACTTTAGGAGAATGATGCACATCTCTCAAATAAGAATCATGTGCATATTTGCAGTCTACATTTAGGTTTAGCAGATAAAAGAAAATCCCTTTGATATACTCAGGAAAAAACATGAGGCAATTGATATAACAAAAAATTATATCGTGCAAAAAATTCAGGTTCAAGTACCTAACTCTCACACGTATTTTTTCCATCCTTCCTTGATGAAGTTCGTCCTTCTGTAAATCTGTTTTGAAGTCTTGGAGTCACCAGGTGAGTGATTTCAACCTTCCTGTGTCTGAATGTTGTCCACCATCAACAATTAGATCTAAACTATGATGATCTTTCCTGGTGAATATGAAACCGTTCGCTCCCCAACAATGGCGCAATTATGTTAGCACTCTATGAATCTTTTTAGGCTGAAGGAAAAGGGCCACAGAGGTAACCACAAACCACTTTTGGCTAGAAAGTGGTCTTTTCTAGCCAGAGGGGGCTCCCTCACTAAGAAAAACCTAAAAATGGAGACTTTGAAAGAACATATAAGACAAAGACTAGATCTGAAGAGTGTTTTATGAAAAACTGAGTGCTAGAGGTAAAAAAATATTATTGAGAAGTGAAAACCTGTGATCCTAAAACTGCTAGCCACTGATGTTTATGCATTTAACAACCAATACACCTAGGATTGTCTAGCATATGCTTTAGATAAATGAAATCAATTATCTTATAGTGGAAGATGAACATGCAAAATACTCATTCACACATAACATATAAAGATTAAGCTCTGATGTTTCATATTTGAGACTAAGTATTAAGAGGAAAGGAAAGAAAACAAGGGTATAAGATATTACATTTGCAACTGAAATACTTGACACAACTTAATTAGAGCAATGTAAGACTGAGTTGTAATACAGCCGAATCAACATACCCATAAGATGAAAGATTGTAGAAGAAATATTACAATACAATTATCACAAGAAGGAACAAATCTGAAGCACAATACCACAAGTATCTCTATGAATATCCACTAGAACACTGAGCATAAGACACCTTTATTCATGAAAAACTAGATCACAACACACAAGTCTCTGAAAACTAGTTCGCAATATTATCCAACCTCTTCTATTTTCCAAACTTTGGCATTAAATAGCCATACAATATTTTAAACATTATGTCTAGATGCAAAGCATCTCTTATCTATGAAGTGGATCAGATTGAAAACAAAACAGGAAATTTAACATACTTATCAGTTTTTTTTCTTTAATAGAAAAACAAAAAAAAGTGTGACAATTTTTTTATCATATTATCTTGTTGTTGGAAATAATACTAAGAGGGGGGGTGAATCAGTGTTATCAGATCAATAATTTTTCTTTTTCATAATCAAATTTATATATGCTACTTCAAAGAGGGGAACTAGCGTGTACACGAATAAAACCCAGATCATGATAGATAACGAATAAAACAGACGCAAAACATTAGATCTAGCCTCAACCAATATCATATCATTCAAGAATAAGTCATTTCAGGTCTCACGATCCTTATCCAATATTGAACTCAAGGTGCACATAAATATTTCAGATCTAGTTCCAAACATAACTCTGCAACATAAAATATACTTCAAATAGAAGTATTCCTTAGAATCTTATTGACTTGCACATCTGACCTTATGATCCTCTCTTCTTTATAGAGTTTTTAGCCTTTCTCAGTACCATGGACTGAATCCACTTAGGACCAATACCGTGGATCAAATACCACAGACCAAATACCTTGGACTAAGTACCTAGGGTCAATACCATGGTCCAAAGATACCTTGGACCAAAACCATGGTTTTCAACATGTATGCGCTTTGCCTTCTGTGGGAGTGCGTGTGTATGTTATACACTTTTTTTGTTCTGGGTACCTGCGTGTATACACTGGTTGGACTAAGTGAACCTGTGTGTATCTCTTAAACTGCTCTTACATCATCTTCTTCCTTCAACTTCTTTATTTTGATCAATAAACCTTAGTTCCATCTTCCTTATCCTCTGTACCACTGCCCTATTGCCTCTGAATATTCCTGTTAGCCTCTTATCAAAACAGAGTTTACCTGTAGAGTTTCCATCAAGGACAATACTTGTATCATAATGCCAGCACTTGTCATAATAGTTATCCAAAGTCTAGCCTTCCAAAATATCAACCATATTTTTTTTGGCATAAAATAAAAATAGGAAACAACAATAAAGCCCTGCATTATGTAGCAACTGCATAGCAACTAGGTATGATTCCCTATTGGCATAAGTCTCCACAAAATGAGACACTTGGCTGATGAATAAACGGTGATTCATCCTCTGACTCAACAACATGTGGAACCACTCTTCTCTTGACCAATGGTATAAGAAAAAACAAACTCACATAAATTTGCACACAACATGTGCACAACATTTGTATAAGCTAACTTTCAAACCCATTTTTGTGCCTCTTTCTCGCCATCACGTATTAAACTTTCAAAATCCCAGGTTCACCATTAAAATTTTATTCATGGCTTCTGCAAACAAAAATAAATTCTGCTACACAATACCATCAATCCTCAGTTGTTAACAAAATTTAAACACTTAATGGATATCAGGTTACCTCCTCTTCCTTTTGTTGGATGAATATTTGCTGGTGGATGCTTTGACTCCAGTGCTTTTGAGTGAATGGTCTTTTTATTCAACTGATACTGGTTTAGAAGAATTTAACTTTGGTTGAGTTTTAGTCCTTGGCCTAGGCACATTGCTAGGTGGAGGTACTCCAAAAGCTTCCCTGTATTTCTTGATCAATCTTCGTGCCTTTGATAACTTTTTCTTCATTATCCTTACCCTTCGTTTCAGAACCAAATTTCTTACATAATATTGTTTGACTTGCTTTCTTACAGGAATTGTCCATTTAACAAAATATTTTTCTCTATCAAGTGATTTACTAGCTTGAAGCAGTTCCTTGTTAGCATCTATTATCAACTGATTAACAACCTTCTTGTAGTCTTCATTGTCCTATGAAACTTGCAACACCTACATCTGGCATTCCTCAAGCTCTTCTAGGTACCTGTGATATTCTCTCCACTGATCAAAGTCTGCTTTATCATGAGATTGAGCTATTTGTTTCATCTGTTGAACCCAACCTTGTTTGATTTTCGATGCTTTGGTAAAGGGCCTTCTAGGCTTCGACTTTGGCTCCTGCTCTTGCTCAACTTCAATCACCTTTTTTCCTTTATCTAGCACAATATGTTTGAAAGGTGTTTTTAGTTCTTCTTTCACCTTGGCTGCCTGTGCATTAGTGTCCTGAAATTCTTTATCTTGCTTCTTTGGAAATACCATTTTCAGCTGAAATTTTGTGAGTGCATCTTTCAATCTATCAACCTCATCATCTACTTTCTTCATTTGAAAATCCATTTCTTCCTTGACATCTTGCTATTGTTTATTTTCTGAGACATCATCAACTTCCACTATACCTTCCACTACTTTGCTAGTACTTTGTTTGGCCTTTGACCTGGTTCTAGGTCTTGACACAAACTTAGTGTCCTCCTTTTCTTGTTTATTTTCATCACTTGATTTCATAAATGACTCCTTGACCACCTGCTTAACCTTAGCTTGTATAGTAGGTTTTGGGTTTTGTTGAGCTGCTCATGTAGATGTCTCTCTAAGCTCTCGGTTTTGTCTTTCCAAAATGTTATTTTCAGTTGTGACTTAGCCAATGCATCTTTTATCTTAGCTATATTTAGATCCTCTTCTTCTCCCTAGGCTGCTTCAATTTCTTCCATATTATTTTCTTGTTTATCTTCTGATGTAACATTAACTATTTGAGGAACTAACTCCTCGACATTCTTCTTCACATTCGACCTAGTTTTAGGCTTAAGCAAGAACTTGTTATCTTTCATTGTCTCCTTTGTTTTCAACTGAACCTTGGTTGCTTGGATTTCTACTTCATGGGCCTCCACTACATGAAACTCTGCTACATAAACCTCTGGCACCTGGTCCCTTTTTTTTCCTCTTGCATTTTGCTTCTTTCTTAACCCTCTGCTGGATTTATTTCTTGGTTTCTTATTAAGCTGCTCATCTTAATTTGTCTCTTCCACTGTTTATGTCACTGATTCATTAGGTTTCTCTTCTTTTTCATCACACAATTCCATTGGTGAAGAATCCTCTTGAGGCAATAGACTGAGATCTGTAAAAAAAACTAGGCCAAGAAACATTTATTTTCTCTAGTTCAAACATGACTAGAATTTTAATCAAAGAAAAATGAAACAAACCTGACATGTGGTTGTCTCTCTTGAGCTGGATCTTCTCAGACATTCTTCCCAAACTCTTAAGCAGATAATAAGGTAGGTTCATAGTTTTCTTGGATGTAAAATGAACCAAAAGTCTAAGTTGATACTGATAAACTCGACTGTATCTACCCTCACAAGTAAAGTACCTTTGTCTGACCTTCAAGAGTTAGTTGTAGTGATCTTGGAGGTATGTGTTTGGGAAGGTTGTGTCAAACTGATTTCTAAATTGTGGTTTTACAAATTCCTTGAAAAATGAATCATTTAGCTCATCTCCTTTAAACCATTTTTCCCATATGAAGGAATGCTTGTGGCATCATAAATGAGTTCTTCTATGAGGTCTATCTCCAAATTTCCCAACTTGACCTTTCTAACTATAAAACTCAAGGCAAAAATACTAGCTAATTGAACATGCTGACCTATAGATTGTTTCTTTTCACAAAAGGGGATGCACCCATCATTTTCGAAAGAAACTCTAATTGCTAGACAAGAGTTTATGAAAGTCAAATTTATGGGTTATGTATGCACAATCTCCCCTCCTTTTCTATTTACAGTGAGAGCCATGGTCACCTTTATACACAAGGCATACTTCTAAGTTTTGTGAGACCATGTGGGCTCTTGCAACAACAATAACAAACACACTTTTTTGACAGCAGTAGATAGAGGTTTATAAAGCCAACACCCTACGCAATGCAAACATGATAAGCTGACAGCTTCAAAGGGTGACTAATGAGTTTCAAGACATTACAAATTCCAACCCTATGTCAACTCAACGTCAAAAATCAGTTGTTATCTACCTATTACCCTTATTGAGATTTTTAAAAGGAAAAAAGGGTCTACATGGCAACATGGTATGTGCAACAAGCTTAAACTAAAAAACAAACGCAACTCCACATTCAAGAAAGGAGATAAAGGGTTCTAAATGCTGAGTGGCATGACCCTAACTCAGGAAAACCAAAGACGAGTTAAATCAATGTTGGATGGTTATGGAAAGAAACTGCGCAACAGCTTGCATAGCATCCTATGTGAAGAAACCTATTGCGTAACACCCTATGTATCAACCAACTCTTGCAAATAGAACCTCTGTGTACTGTGTTCTTCAACTCCTGGCTCGAATCCTCTACAATTGAAACTTCATCCAATCAAAATCCATTGAAAATCAACAATGCAGGCAACTTGTGTGAAGAAAAATGGTGGTTTGTCCATTGGATTTCAAATTGTTTCTTTTTTGTCTTGTTGTGTGATGTCGTACAACACCTTCTTTTGCAAAACATAATAACTTGGGCCTTATAATCATTGGGAGATTTGATTTATCATACAATTTGGTGTGATGAGAGGATGATATGGGTAATTCCATTATAAATGTGCAATCATAGCTCTTGAATATGAAAATGAAAAAGGGAGTTGTGATGATTCCTTTTGTAGGAGTGAAGAATTATTAGATATCTGGGGGAGTAGGTAGGGGATTTAAAACATAGGGAATGAGAAAAAGGGAATGTAGAGTGTAGGTTATAATGTTTAGGGAAAAAGAATAGAGTAGGGGGAGAAAAGAAAGGTGGAATTTCAACAACTATTTTGCTTTGGCACGGTGATATTTTCAATTGTCTCATGTAAATATCATGACAGACCCACTACTTACATTCATGACTTGGTTATCTCAGACTTTGACAATTTTCCCAATAACTCAAAACAACTTCATGTTTTTTATCAGACCTCTTGATGACCACACCCATGGCAATATTCGAGATAGTGACACTCAAACTTATGACAACTTCTATGACATCAAATTCGACTTTATTCAAACTAACCATTAAGTAATTTGTAGGCACTCGACAAATACAAACCTACTGACCCTAATAGTTATCATGCTAAAATATACAAGTAGTTGAGGAAAAATATCTTTGACTAGTTGATTAATCCCTTGGTTAGATCTTGTAACTTGTCTAGGGAAAATCCTAGACGCTCGAAACTTCTCTAAAGATGTGGACACTTCCATGCACAACCTTCCTCAAACCATATAAAACATAAGGTATGAAGGAAAAAAAACCCATAACTAACTTATTTTAATTAATATGAGGTAATTAATTTATCCTATAAATGACATAATCAATAATTAAATAGATTTCAACATAGTTTTTTTTTAAGGGAAAGAAGAGAGATAGCCATGTGTTTATTAAATTTAAAGTACTGGTTACAAAGCAACAATTGGATTACTACTAACAACTTCTTCACCAAACATTGGCTTCTTCTTGTATAGACCATTTAGACTTCAAATTTGATCGAAACAACTCACTATATGTGGATGTGAAAATCGTTAAGGATTTAGATCCCAACTTTTAGCAAGAGAGACAACTTTATACACAAGGGTTTCTACAAAAGGGAATGATCATAAAAATCTAAAACTAGATTCTCAATATAATGATCCAACATAAGGTTACTAGAGTGGTTAGTTTATTCTTCTCCAGTATATGAACCTTATTTATATTTTAGACCTTGGTTAAGTTCACTAATAATGGAAATTAGTGTTGTATAGATAGCCTACAATTAATATTCATTTATTAAATTTCACAACTTTCGAAATGTATATGTACCAAACATGAAGAGAAACGACATAGAATATATGCATTTCATTAAGAAAAAGTATATAGACCAAATAAAAGTCTCTTTAAAATTAATTTAAGCGGAGCAAAACTACTTAACTAGATATAGATATATTTTGGTAAAAGGAGTTACTAATAATTAGTGAGAACCACATAACTCTGTAATAGGAGGCTATTAGATTATGTTCATCAATGTTTCCTTGTGGGATGACCTAGTGGTTGGCACAACAAGATGTTATCCTTTCCATCCGGCAGGGGGACATCTTTAACTCTTTGTGATAAGGCTCAAGGAGTAGACTTCCCCACCCTCATATCATTGAATTCACAACAAATCACCAAAAACCATCCAGTAAATAAAATTTAACACAAAATGTATGATAAAAACAAAGTTAAAATATTTGAAAGAAAAAAAACACAAATCCAAATTAATAAAAAAAAATTCTCTAATAATCAAACATTATGATTATATTTTTTTAATAATAATGTTAAATATGAAAAGAAAAATCCCTATAAAACGAAATAACAACCCTATATTAAAAATTAAATTATTATTAAAAGTAAACATACATTTTATTATTATATAACACTAGTTTACAAATATTAAAATACAAACCATAATGAATTATTAATAAAAATGAACATGCATTTTATTATATAATACTATTTTACCCATATTGAAATACAAACCATAAACACGAGACTAACACTATTACACAATCATAAATTTATATTTATACAATAATTCATTTTTATAAACTTTAGGAAACAGTTGTCTAAAGAAGTTGTCTTTTTCCCACCTAATTTGCCTCTAGTTTCATGTTAAACAAAATATTTAGTAAAGCAAATAATTTGTATAAAAAAAATTATGGTAGTTTTATGCTCATTATTGGTTTTCCCACCTAATTTGCCACTGGTTTGATGTTAAACAAAATAGTTAGTAAAGCAAATTAATTTGAAAGAAACATGGGTAGTTTCACGCTCATTATTGAAAGACTTAATAATTTATTTAATTTAGACAAAATCAATAATAAGAAACATGTGTGTTTCTTTTAAAAAAAATAGATAAGAATATATCATATTTCTTAGAAAAAAAACATTAATTCTTTTAAGAGAGTCAACTAGTTTGAATTGAAATTCAAAGATGTACACTTGATGTAGTTATATCATTTTATTAGATAATTATAGAAAATAGCACAAATCTTGTTTGTTTAAAAATTGTTAGTGTTTTTATGAATTTAATATTATAATTTTTATGTTAGAGGATTTTAGGTTGATTAGTTACGTAAATAATTTGTTTTTTTTAATTGTATGAGTTTAAGTTTTTCTTTTCACATTTATGAAATAATGGTAACTAATAAAATAATAATAATGGATATTCTCTTAAAAAAAATTCTTATTACAATTATAAAAATTAAAATATTAAAATTTTTATAACACAATTTTTCATATTTTGATATAACACTTATAGTTAAGATTTTTAATGAAATTATAAATATAAAAACACGGCATATTATATATATATATATATATATATATATATATATATATATATATATATATATAATTTCTGTGTTATATTTATATTATTTAAATTAAAATAATAAAATTTTAATAAATTATTTTTTGCCAAAGTTAGAAAAAAAATTCATTATGGGTAACTATTTAAAAATTTCAAAATAATATATTTGTTTGAGGATTGGTCTAATTTATAGACAAAAAGACTTGAGTTTAAATTGTTTTTCAAGAAGGATGAATCTATTTATGTATTCAAAAATATATTTTAAACAACAACAGAAATTATATTGCCAAATTTTATAAATTCCTGTGAAAAAACTATTCTGTTCACTTTTACTATCTAACCACCTTCCTTGATAGGTAAAAGAAATTCTAGCTTCATTTTCTCATTATAAAAACACTATAACGGTACAAGAAATACATATATTTGGTGGAGTCCAGGGATGGATTGTTCATGCATTCACCCACGCAGATTCCATGACCTCCTTTAAGCATGGGAATTTTCAACAGTTAGGTATAAAGTACCCAGACTTTTAAGCCTACATGAAGCTTCCCCTTTGAATTTCAAAACACAAGACTGCAATGATTCCTCAGAGTTGGAATCACATTTGAGATTTTCGTATACTTGGCATTCATATTTTGACATTTTCGAATCCTCTCTCATTTGCTTTCTGCCCATTTTGAGCAGCAATATGTGTGAATGCATTGAATTCTAGTGAGCCACACCCTAACTTCCCTTCACACTGTAAACTTATCATTTTTCTCACGCGTGTAATGCGGGGCCCATGGGCAGAACAAGAAGCTTATTTTTTTCTTGTTTTCAAATGGCAATAATAACTAGGGTTAGGTAAGGGTGTTACCATGGAAGTATGGGCGTCTTGCTGTCATTCACTCTTGCGTCTCGTTGACGGTGTTTTATTCCGTCCACTAACCCATAATCGGTAAGGCTCAAGAGGCCGGTTCTCCCAACTGTAGCGTCGAGAAACTCAACCACGTAGTCCAACGGAGTTAGTTATCTGATATCATATTTAATTTTATAGGAATTGTCTTTTAATGTGTTTTTTTTTATTTTTTGGTATTGGAATTTAGCGGAAAAAATTGAGGTTAGTTACATGATATTATATTTAATTTTATCAGAATTATTTTTAGTGTGATTTTTTGGTATTGGAATTTGGCTGAAAAATTGAGGTGAAATCTTGACTTGTTTTATTTAAATTGGTTTTTGACTGTATATATAGATTCAACATCTTGAATAACCTCTAAAGCACTTAAATTGTACAGAGGATACCCATCAAACTTATTATTTCAATAAATTCCTATAAAATTTAAAAAAATTAAACTAAAAAACCCAATAAAACACTTCCAAAACATCTAAAATTCCATCTCCCATTTAATGCAACAGCGAGGCTCGCCTTTTGCCACGGCACTTAATTCTATTTGGTATATGAAGTGACATTTTCCCACAGCACTTAATTCTATTTTAGTGTATGAAGTTTTAACACACCAAAGGAATCAGCCAACAAAGCACCCAGTCGCATTTACTAAGTGCAATTACAATATTAATTACTTCATAAGCATTAAGTTGCATTTACTGAGTGTCATTACATTATTAGTTACTGTAGTATGAAACTAAAGAGTTATCACAGTATAAATCATCTAGTTATTAAATATTATTTATTACTTGTAATTATAATATTGATTATTATATTAATTACTTCATAACCATGAAGTGTTATTTACTAAGTGTAATTACAGTGTTAATTGTTGCAACAGGAATTAAAGTGTTACTATATTATAAAAATTTTGCATTAAATTGTTATTTATTAATTGTATTATTGTTGAGTTGAGGCTTCTGTGATTCATATCAAGATTGAGAAAAGTTTTTCTGTGTAAATCACATGATAGAATATTTGTCGATGCGTTTCGAACCAACAAGTGTGGTTCATTGTCCTGATGATGAACCACACTCAAACACATCGACAAATATTCTATCATAAGATTTACGCTGAAAAACTTTTCTCAATAATTATATTATTATATTAATTATCATAGTAAGTATAACATAATATTATTAAATATTATCATATTATTATCAACCTAGTAAATACTAAGTAACATTTATTATATAATTTTAGTATTAATAATTATAATAAATATTAAATGATATTATTAAGTGAAATTGTAATATTCATTACTTTTAATTCATTTAAATTTATAAATGAAAGTAGTTAAAAGGATAAAAGTTATATAATTTTCATTTTTTATGTTTAAAAAAAAATTGCTTTCCCTCAATAAGTATCATGGTTTTTATATATTTTTTTGCAAATTTTTTTGGTGTTAATTTTAATCTTTATTCAAAACAAAATTTGTGTTGGTTTCAATCTTCATTTAATTATGATAGATTTAATTAATTTCTATATATATATATTGGTTTCACTTTTAGATTATATTTGTGTTCCTAGTATATTATGGATTTTTAATTATTAATTTATAATTATAAAATGATTTTTCAAAAATTAATTTATAATTATAAAATGATTTTTCAAAAATATTATAAGATGTTTATGAATAACAAGATACAAAAATGTGTCTAACAATAATTTAATTAAAAGGTTGTTTTTAAATCTATAATAAGTTAGGAATGAAAGTAAAAACAAAAAATATAACTACAACAAAGTTTAGATAAATTAAAAAGAAAAATAAAAAAAATTGAGCATATTTTCAATTACACTAAAGTGCATTTTACAAATATTTAAGTACAAAACCATAAAACAATAATAATAGTACACAATAGTCTCAAAGTTGTTGAATGGGTGTGTAGGTGGTCGAAAATGACCTCATCAACATGTCAGAGAGACCACCAACTAAGTCCTTATCCATTTGATGTAGTGGTTATGGCTGGTTCAATTGGGTCCAGTTACCCTCTCTCTCTGCGCTGACTTATAGTATATCTATTCAAAGCCCCAACTAAGCCCTTATCCGTTTGATGTAGTGGTTCTGACTGTTTTAATTATGTCCAGTTACCCTCTCTCTCTGTGTTGACTTATAATATATCTATTATTTACCAATAAAAAGAGAATAATCAGATCTACCCTCTTGTTGTTCACATGCAAGCAAGTAGATCCTTAAACTGGCTTTATGGCTCAACCAGGCCACAACTAAGGTTTCTCCATGTGCAAGGGGACTTCTAAAATGCAGACTCTAATCTAAATGCAGATATATTCTAAGATGCAAGCAAAAAAGCTAATCCTATCTCGAATTGGAAAAGGATAGCCTTCTCTCAATTTGAGAGCAGATGACTTAACAAATCGGGGGGGGGATGACTGTTTATATGATTGAATTCATTATGTAATTTTCATTAATTAAATAAGTAGTTCATTTAATTAATGAAAGAGAAAATAAAGTGACGATATTACTCACTGCATTCCTATTTCAATGAATTCATATTAATTCTAATTATGTTTTTCTCCTCAGAGATAGTTCTTATAGAACTTCAATAGCATAAAACAAATGATATGACAATAGTGTTCAATCATAATCCAATACACTATTTAGAATAGAAATTAAAATCAATTAGAATAATTCTAAAAATAGAAAATTAACTTACAATCGAAACAATAATGCATTGGAATGAAAATTTATTAAAATCATACCAGAATCTCATTACAGATTTTGCAGTTCATGAATAGCTTCAACTCCTTAAAGAAATTGCTTACAATAGTGAAAAACAATCTTATCTTTCAAAACTCAAAATCCTATGTTTCTCCATAATTAAACTCACAATACATTACAAAAGTGCAAATGCACAGCAAGAAAAATACAAAATTTCCTCCTAACACCTCATATTTGAAGTTTTCCCCTTACCTACAACAAATAATCCCTTACAATAATGCTTCAAAATTCACTAGCTGCGTCGAAGAGGAACTCCTTCCTCTTCAAATCTGATATTTAATAATTACACATTCAATCATTCATAGTTGGCACTTGCAATCAGTGGTAAGCAATATCAAGGCCTTGTGAGATCACTTCCAATTTGTCATCCCTATTCATACAAGGAAGGAAGGGAATAATGTTGCTAACAAATTAGCAAATTAGGGGTATAAGGATGGACATGTAGCCCTCAACATGCCATGGTCGAAGCTCCAAGGTTGCATTAACCATGACAAAATTGTGGTGGAAGCTTGTTCCCCTGATGAGGGTGCCTACTAGAAGTCGGCTACCTTCGATGTCAATTTCAGCAAACAAACAGAGATGTCAAATATCTCCGCCAGGGGAGATAATAATGGATATGCACAAAATGTGGATGGCCACTAAGGTAGTGATCCTTGAGATGGTAGCACAACACAACACCTGGCAGAATCAATTGTATGCGTGGTAGGAGGACGGGTCACATGAATACATTATCCTTCACCCCTCGATGCATCTTAAATTCCAACGACATGGTGTATTACCTAGTGCGTGTGGTATGAAGTTGACACACTCTTCTTGCACTGTCGGCTTGAAGATGTATTGTCTGGATCCGAGAGGATTGGATGGCCCTGCCTCACAGACTGATAATGAAAGGAAGCTCATTAATGAACAAATCATGCCTCACAAGATCCAATAAAAACTTTGTGATTGCAATTCTGCATTTGTCTAAATCTTGACTAGTATGTGCTTTCCCTCATGTCAAAATTACCTTATATATGCATGGTTGGGAGTTTAGGGTGGCAAAGGGCTATGGTATGCAGTGTTTCCTCTCGCAATGATAAATTTATAAGTAGTTTATGGAAGGGAATACCTCTTCATTTGAGTGTGCAGCATCATGGAGGTATAGCTCTTTGTTTCACTTATTTTGCCTCTAAGTCAGGGTCTGTCTGGTTTCACAATGCCAAACGTTTTCTAAAAGATAGGACATCTTGCAAACTCAGTTGGTCATATAGCTACCCGTTGAGTTTGGATAGGTTTGTTTTGTGGTATAAAAGTCGTGACTTTGAATGTCTCACATCCTTATGGTACATAATTCTTCAAACAAACTTGTGCTCTAGTTTCACTTTGTCATTATCTTTAGTTGTGAGGTTTGTTACTCAGGAAATTATCTTAGGTTTGAAGTCACTCTTACCCGCCTACTTCTCAAGTCATCTCCTATTCCAAATTTCAGTGGTTATTGTGTCTGTGGGTAAATGTTCTTTGTCCTTTTTTTACACAACTCTGGGTTGGGACCCTCCTTTGAGCTTGTTGCAGTCCTTCCCTCGGCAACTCCAGAAAATCTCGATCCTGTAGGGATTTCCTTCCCATGTCCGATTCTTGTGTGTGGCATTTGGTATCCTGGGTCTTTTCCAATTTGGTTCTAATAGGTATTTTCTCATCGTCGAAACTATTCTTTTCAAAATTTGGTTTCAATCTTTGTGGTTCCTATATCATCGGGTGTTCTACTGGTTTGTTTTAGTCGTTGGGTTCGGTGTGGTGTGTATTTTCCATTTATCTTGCAGGTAAGTAGCCATTATGGCCCCAAGGCTCCATGCATAATTGTGGGGGGAGGGGGGGGTTCTTCAGGACCCTCTTCTTCCAAGCATATGAGGTTATTTAGCTAGGAGTTTGTAGCAAACTTTTTTGATGTGGCACCCCTAGAGGTCCGCAAGGAAATTCTTCAACTTGAGGTCAACGAATTTGGACACAGAGTTTTTTCCTCAAACTCTGACATAGGAGGAAACAACCTCAAATGGAACCTAGATCCGGGAAAGTTCTGTTGGAGAAGGATCCACTTTCTTCACTCTATCACTCATCATCGCCAACTAGAGACCTTACTTAGTATGGTCATCAAAGATAAGCAGGTGGACAGCTACAAGCTTTTTGCAAGCCAAGAAGACATCAAGTGTATTCTTAGAGACATCATATATAACCTAGATGACATCGTTGCTCGTCTATCTAGCATTGAGCACTCTATAGTTTCCAATTCAGAAACTGGACCAAATGAGAACAAAGAAATACCAAGAGTCACCAATGCACTAGTTCATGCCTCCCTACAAGCTAACTCAACTACTTTTTTCGGTTATCATTTTGGATTAAGGAGTCCAACTACTTGTTTTGCTAAGTTGGACTACTGGAAGGAACACTTGGTTTTGGTTTCTTGGTTTTCTTTTTGTCATTTTGTATCTATCTCTCATGTTTACTACCCTGAAGGATTCTTGCCTACAATTATTTTCTACATTTTTTGTAGTGTTTGGTTTGAACATTTTGTCCTTAAACTAGAAAAATGTAGAAGTGAATTTTATGTGCCTCCAACTTGTGAACATACTAGTATTTCAGGATTATAAATCATAATTTTCTACATTTTTTGTAGTGTTTAGTTTGAAAATTTTGTCCTTAAACTAGAAAAATGTAGAAGTGAATTTTATGTGCCTCCAACTTGTGAACGTATTTGAGGATTATAAATCCATAATTTTCACATGGGTCTTAAGGAGTGAGATTTGTAAATGAAAATTTTGTAAAATAATACACTTTTGGTTAAAATAGAAATCCAATACGAAATTTATCCCAAAAAAATAATAGTACACAACTATAAACGTGTATATATTATACTTCAATTAAAAGGTTGTCTTTAAATAGGCAATAAATCATAAAAAAATCTTAGCTATGAATGAAAGTAAAAATAAAAGATACAATCACAAATTCCAAATTAATGAGAGGAAACTTTTCCAAAATACATTCTTGAATATTTTTAAAATGATAAAGTTATAAGTGAAGCAAAAAACTTCTATTAATATCAAAAGGAGATAAAGAGCTATTTTGAAAATTAGCTCACTAATTAAAGTGAGCATATATTTATTACGCTAAATTATATCTTATAATATTGAAGTACAAAGCCATAAAACAAAAACAATAATATACAACTATAAACATGTATATAAAATAATTTATTTACATAAACTTTTATTAATATATCTATAAAACTCAAACATTATTAAAAATGTACGAAATATATCAATATACTTAGATAAAATGAACTTTTTATTTTATCTTGATTTTACCTCGGAGAGAGAATGGAGTAGAGCGCTAAGTTTTCCTCTTTTTTTTTTGTAGATCTATGCAATCTGTCGTTGGCATTGAAAATGAGGTTGTCTTTGGCACTGAAGGACAATTGAAGATCAGGGTTGTTGGTTTCATTTTCTTCCATGGCTCAAAGCTAAATGGAACTGGGATTTGCTTGTGGTGAAATGGTCACCCACTCGCAGTTGTGTACCTTCAGAATGAGAGGGAAAATAGGGTTTTGGACTTCCAGATGCTCCCCACATATGGTTAGCCTACTTAGATGGTGGCCACAAATGCAGGCCGATTTTGTGGCCCAAGTCAGAGAAGATACTTTCACTCATGGGAATTTTGTTACCTCAAGATAAACTCAGTTGATGTTGACTTGGGGAGATCCATGCAGAGAGTTTGTATCCACTCGCCTTAGATATTGGGTCCCTATTATGTTTCTTTGTTGGTGGTGTGAAGGGGGTCTGAGAAGTTGTGTGGGGTTTTTCACTGCTTGAATGTTTTGGTTCTCAAACTTTTTTGCTCTATTTCAGCCAGATTGGACTCAATTTGACTGAAAAAATTATTTCCTCGCTTCGTTGGGGTTGGTGGAGGGGTTAAAAGAACCATCGATTTTCAGTGACATTTCAGGTGTGGTTTCATGCTTGCATGCTCAAATCCATACATTTTTTCATCCTTTAGACGCCATATTAGAGCAAATCTGATTGAAAATCTAGATCAAAAGGAGAATTTTTGCACAAAGGAAAATAATACTTTCCAGATGTTCATAAAAACCCTTACTAGAAAATCCATATTGATTTGGTCAAGGACGAGGAATCAGTGGAGAGTGTAAAAAAAAAGGACTCCCAACAACAAAGCAAAGGATCATCTCAAAAGGGAAACTTTTACAAGACAAGAAGACGCTCAAAAAATACAAGATAAGCAGAGGCTTTGATCTATCCTTGGTCTTGGGACTACATGGAGAAATAGGACCTGACCCTTCAGTCTCCTACAAAAAAGCAACTATAGGGGCTGCAAAGCATGCTAAGGCCACAATCCCAGTTGGGACACTTCTTGGGCCTTACATAGTGAAAAGATGGAGAAAAACCCACAATTAGAGATCTAGAACTCACACATAAACAACATGTTCTCATATTTTCACAAAAAGGATGTAATTTGTAGTTTTTAACAGTTTGTGGCCTAAATATGAGGACCTATACCGCTGGATCTACACAAACTGAACTATAGAATGTGACATCTACTTACGCTCGAAGGGTTTCTTCATTGTACAACCTTCCTCAAAAGAAAATTATTAGAAAATTATGGAGGAAGGACTGTGGTTCTGGGGAAGAGCTGGTTATTCACTACTCCTTGGTTCTTAGAATTTGACTCATCAACCATGGAAGTAACAAAATTATTGTCCAGGTTTATTTCCCTAACCTCCCACTCCCCGTGTGGCACCATCAAGTTCTTGAAGACAAAATAAATGTTGAAAATTGCGACTAGGTTTGGTCTTTATAATGACCTCATTGTAAATCATGACATTGTATATTCTTTATAAAGAAATAAAAAGAAGTTATATTTTTATTTTTGGAGTATGGGTTTCATACTCAAGTTTGAGTCAAAAGCATGTTCTTCGTGCTTTTAGGTATTCTATGTCTTTCTAGGATAAATAATATTATTGGTCATGTGTCATAGTCCCATTTGGACTAATTGTAGTAAAAAAAAAAAAAAATTTGGTCAAGAAAAATCCATGGATAATCCCAAGACCAATTCGGCCTAAAAGGAGGGAATCCAACCATCAAGAAAGGCTATATAAAGGAGAAGAACTCATCTCACACAAGTTCGATATACAATATCAATGAAGGAGAGAGAGTAGCTAGAGGGTGAAGAAGAGGAGAAAACGTCAAAGTTTTCTAAAGTTTCTCTTTTCTTGTCTCACTAGAGTTTGTGAAGCAACTAGTTGCAAGAGGCTGAAATTCTGAAGCAGTTGTAGGAGGTCGAAATTGCAATGCCGAAATTCTGTTGTAGGGGTTGAAATTGTAGGGTCGAAATTCTGTTGTAGGGGTCGAAGTTGCAATAGCAAAGTTGTAGTATCGAAGTTTTGGAAGTTGTCTCAAGGAATATCTTGTTGGGGGTTGGCTTAGGGCTTGGAGGGTTTGTTTCCTTTGTTATTTGGGTCTTATAAGTCTCTTTTGTAAGCATATTCTAAAGAAGAAGAGAAGCATTTTTTGGGTTTTCCCCTTGGAGTGGTTTTTCCCTAGCTTTGAGCCTATATCTTATGTACTTTGTATTATTGTGATCTTCATTGTTTTGATAATTTCTTGATGAACAAATATCTAATAAAGTAATAAAAAGCCAACACATATCACAAGTAATTATCAAGAAGGAAAATAATTTATAATCTACAAGTCTCAATATTTTCCAACATGGAATTAGAGCTAAGGTGAAAGGAGACTGAAGATCACATCTATTTTGGCAATATGACAAGGGTTATAGGGAAGGGTTTCAAGGTTCCTGGAAATCTCACTACATCTATCAAGAATTATATATTGAAGATCATCTCAAATCTCACAAAGAAAGTAGCAGATGGAAGTTTGTTCTCCACTTTATCTGACACATTCAAGGACAAGAATGTTTAGATTATTGACAGTGGTGGCTCTAGAAATATGATGGGAGAATGCAGTCAAATCCAAACCCTATCTAAGGGATTGGATCCACTTCGTTGGAGCTTGAGTCTGGTGGAAGCATTCACCTCAACAATATCTTGTTTTGGTTTGGAGTAAGGGATCAAGTATGAATGATGATAGGGTAATTGGGATTTATGAGGGGAAATTGTATAAACTCTTTACACCTCTATCTCAAGCTCTAGTGCACTTGGAAGCGAGTTTGTCCAAACTATGGCAAGAAGGTATGGACACCTTCATTATAATATTTTTCCATCTCTAAGTCAAATGGTCAATTACATTCCCGAGTTGAAGGAAGAACGTGAAGGGACCTATAAGGGATGTGCTATAGGCAAGAAGATAAATAAACCATTTGCAAGTAGTGACACCAGGTCTAAGGAAATTTTAGATCTCATACACTTGGATATATGTGGGCCTATGGAAGTCAAGTCTCTTGGTGGGCATCAATATTATGTAACCTTCATTGATAATTACTCAAGGAAGACTTGGTATTCGAAAATTTTTAGGAGTTTAAGAATGAAGTGGAAAACCTAACCGAGAGAAAGATCAAAATTCTGAGGTCCGATAATGGTGGAGGATACACCTCCAAGGAATTGATATATTTTGGTAAGGAAGCAAGGATTAAGAGGGAACTCATTTTTTCTTATAATCTTGAATAGAATGGTGTGGTAGAAAGGAATAATCAAACTATTGAGGAATGTTTCAGGGCTATGCCACATGATTAATATCTCCCTCAATTCTTATTGGGAGAGGCATGTATGATAATGATTTACTTGCAGAATCGAAGTCCTCACATGATTCTCAACCATATGACTTTGGAAGAAGCATTTACAAGAAAGAAGCCAAGTGTGGATCATCTTAGGATTTTTGGGTGTCCTTTGTATATTCATATACCCAAGGACAAGAGAAAGAAGCTAGATCCTACCACTCTAAAGGGTATATTTGTAGATTTGACCTGCAAATAAATTCTTTGATAAAATAAACCTAAGAGAAAATAGAAGATATTGCTAAAATGAAAATGCTTCTTTATTGATATCTTTAGAAAAACCCTTGAGGTAGGTTAACACCATACAACTACTCCTTAAGGAAGGAGAGCACTCCACAAGCCATATGTTTGTCAATACAATAATCCTTGACATATCTCAATGGGGAGTCTTTAGCCTCTATATAGGCTTCATACATACAATACCATGGGTCTCTCAATACCATAAATCTAATACAATGGACTTATCACATTATTCCTTAACTACTTGTGGTCCCTTGAATAATGTAGGTTAAACACTTTATTTATTAAATATGGCCCATCACATTATTACATTATTCCTTTGTGTACTTCCCTCTATACCCCATAATATCCCTCCTAGGTATACTACATTCCACCCCTCCACCCCCTTAAACATGTTTCGTCTCTGAAACATGAGAAGAACACAAATAATAAGATCTACTCAAAGAGTAGTCCACTCGTACCATGCACATGCATCTAGCCATCCCAGAGAATGGTGAACCCTCAATATAGTTGGTGCCTCGCTCACTTGAGATGAAAGTTGTTTCTGGTGGTTCCTCTGCTTCGATGTATTGTGGGTGGCTCATCGCACCTCTATGTGTGTTGTCCAGGGGTTGTTGTCCTTGTTACTAAATATTTTCCCCCTTGTTGGTTGTTGTCTGGCTGGGTGGTGTGGGTGGTGATATGATGAAGTTTTAACTGATGGTGTATTTTTCTACGATTCGTCACCTGATGGATCCTGAGTGGTATCTGGTACATGTTGTGGCACCTGTGGTTGTTGCTTGTCTTCCATTATTACTTCCACCACAAACTCCTCATTTGATGTGTCAGTACTTACAACGTTTTCTTCTTGGGCCTCCTTGGGCTCTACCTATTTATTAATGGAAATGTCCTGTAATGTAATTTTCTTGTTTTTATATCAGAGCTTTAGGAATTTCTTTTGCACATTAATATTGATAGTACCAAAAAATTCCATCCAAGGGTATCCAAAAACAACATCCACATCAACCCTATCTGAAGCATAAAAATTAGAATGCAACACATACTTATCCATATAAATATTCAAATCTTTATAAATTTGAACATCATCATCATCATCATGTGTGTGCTCAATATGTTGGATTGGGACTTGCAATTTTTTTCCAAATTAACATTGATAAAATTATGCTTGCAACTAGAATTAGTGGACACAATGATCTTCTCTTCTTGAATACTTCCATGAACCTGTAATGTGGAAACATTAGTATAAAATGAGTGTTTATGGCTCTTATTTTCCTTCTTCTTATCATGAGATTAGTTGTTTAAAAGGATCTTTTCAATCTCTTAATTGGGAAGTTTCCCTAGTTGATCCTGGTTAAGTGAGTTCCACCATAGGTAGCCTCATCCTTGAAATCTTTTCATGGTCCTAATACCCAAGTTATTGGGTATTTTGACTTCTTAAATGTTATGTATTCTTGAATAGTAGGACCATCCTATTTTCCTGTCAAAAACATCTTGCTAGAACCCTTAAAAAATAGAGTAAGGGGTTTGAAGAAAATCACTCACTTTGGGGAAAATTTAAAATGGACATAACTCGGTCAACATGACTGAGAATCCTTATTACGGCTTGTTTTTGAAATGGACTGGCCATTCTCCATCTTCTCATGTGATTGATATCCGGACTTGGGAAATTTGAAAATTATGATTTGCGCTGCAACTATCCCGCTGTCACAAAAGTTTTTGAGAAAGAAGAGTGGATTTTAAATCAGCGATATGTCCCTCATCCGAACTTTAATTCAACTATATTTTTGGAATTTAGGTTATTTTTCAAGAGAATATAAGATCTGCAATTAGTTTCCCAAAATTCCTAATAAAAACTACCAAAATTTACTAAAGAGACGTCGTCCACAAATTGTCGTTATAAAAGTTTCTTCAAAACAACTGATTTTAAATCAATGATATCTTCTTCATCCGGACTCCAATTCAACTGATTTTTTTTTTTTTGAAATTGGGTATGTTTTTACAAAGAATTCAGATATGCTATTGTTTTTGCAAATTTTGCACCAAAAATTTTATATCTGATCTACAAACTCGCCGCCCAAAAAAATTCTGCAAAAAATGAAAAACAATATCTCCCCGCTTTGCCCAAGAAAGAGCTCTGACACCACTTGTAGTAGATTTTCCTTGCAAAAAAATTCTTTGATAAAATAAACCCAAGGGACAATACAAGATATTACTAGAATTAAAATTTTTCTTTATTGATATCTTAAGAAAAACCCTTGAGCTAGGGTAACACCATACAACTACTCCTTAAGGAAGGAGAACACTACACAAGCCATATGATTGTCAATACAATAATCCTTGGCATCTCTTAATGGAGAGTCTATAGCCTCTATATATGATTCATACATACAATACCATGGGTCATTACCATGTGTCTCTCAATACCATACATCTAATACAATGTTATTATCACAGTACTCCTTAATTGCTTGTGGTCCCTTGAATAATGTTGGTTAAACACTTTATTTATTAAATATGGTCCATCACATTATTACTTGGTTACCTCCCTCTGTACCCCATAATATCCCCCCTAGGTATACTACAATCTTTGTAGGATATAGTGCTTGATCTAATGCACATATGATCTACATTAAGGAAAACCATCAACTTGAAGTGTAGTATACCTAGGGGGGGATATTATGGGGTACACAAGGAAGTACCCAAGAGAATAATGTAATAATGTGATGGGCCATATTTAGCAAATAAAGTGGTTAACCCACATTATGCAAGGGACCACAATAAATTTAGGAATAATGTGATGAGCCCATTGTATTAGATGTATGGTATTGAGAGATCCATGGTATTGTATGTATGAAGTCTATATAGAGTTTAGAGACTCCCCATTGAAAGATGTCAATGATTATTGTATTGACAAGCATATGGCTTGTGTGGTGTTCTCCAAGGAAGGAGAACACCCCACAAGCCATATGCTTGTCAATACAATAATATTTGACATCTCTCAATGGAGAGTCTCTAGCCTCTATATAGGCTTCATACATATAATACCATAGGTCATTACCATGGGTCTCTCAATACCATACATCTAATACAATTGTCTTATCAGATTATTCCTTAACTGCTTGTGTTCCCTTGCATAATGTGGGTTAACCACTTTATTTATTAAATATGACCCATCACAATATTACATTATTCCCTTGGGTACCTCCCTCTGTACCCCATAATATCCCCCCTAAGTGTACTACATGAAGTAAGCAGGGATGTCATCTTTGATTAAAGTATAGCTTCCAATAAATCAAAGGATGTTCCAATTAACTTTAATGAAGAAGATATACCTATTTTTTTAGATATCTCGAGGGGCAATGATAGTAAAGATCTGACACCTGCTAAAGAATATTTTGAAGGTCATAGTGAGCTTATACAATAAGTGATTATTCCAGAAAATTATAAGAGGCTTGCTTGGTTGAGAATTACTCTACAAGAACCAGAAGGAGATACAACATCTAGGACTGTCAGGGAAAATAAATGACTTAAGAGGTATTCTAGGTATGTTTCATACATGAAAAATCTTATTGAATCCAAGCCTTCCTCCTATGAAGATGCAACTAAACATAAATAGTGGAGGAATGCTATGCAGGAAGAATACCGGTCCATAATGAAGAGCGATGTCTAGGAAATTCTCCCAAGGCCAAGTGACAAGTCTATTGTCACTTCAAAATGGATTTACAAGATAAATCACACTGCATATGGGAGCATTGATAAATACAAAGCAAGGTTTGTAGCAAGAGACTTCTCACAGAAATAAGGCATTGATTACGAGGAAACCTTTGCTCCCACAACTAGATATACAATAATAAGATCGCTTGTTTTGTTGGTTGCTACTATGGGATAGAACATCCACTAAATGGATTTCAAGAAAAATTTCCTAAATGGGACCACTGATCAGGAGGTTTACATTAATAAACCTCAAGGATTTGAAATAAATCAATGGTAGACTCATGTATGCAGGTCGATGTTGGCTTGATGGGCCCTGACCGAGGTTCAACGTTAATTAGCCAAGCAAATCCCTACACTACTGGCCCTTTTGGCACCAATGCGTAGAGCGCAGATTGAAGTCTCACCCGAAGTAGTATGGGGGGATGCAGGAACCAAGTTTCTGCACCTTGATATAGTTGTGATGTCAGTTTTATACCCTAACCCTTCCTTCGCACAGACCTATAAGCCATTTAGGGCCTATCAATGAAATTTTCTTATCTAGCTTTGAAACATTCGCGAAGGTCTCCGATCGTCCTTTATGAACCCTAAATAGTCAATTCAGACGCTTACGCGCCTCTGTAATTATTCTTACTTCTATGTCTACCTCAATTAGCTTAAGTATTGGTTAACTTCAACATGCATTATGATTATCTTCACGTAAATAGATATTCTTACTTGTATTTATATGACAAAGTGAAACACATAGATTCACGCATCAATATATAATTAAATCATAAACCCAGTATTCAACATAACATAATCACAATCATTCATAACAGAAGTAAAATAGCTCATACACAGATATCTCCAGAATAATTCTCTTTATTGATGGTTCAAATCTCCAGTACAAACTCTAACTTCCCTGCACACACAGTTGTAGGGGTCCACGCACTCAGCTGCGGACTTCTACCCTAGGCCTCTGCGCACCCAGCTGTAGAACCCCTTCCTACGCTAAGACTCTTCGCTTATAGCTCTCATAGACCCATTACATTGATCAATTACCCAAAAAATTACTAAGAGTTGAACTAAAAACTGCCTTAGACTCTTATAAGACTCCCTTTTTATACATTCCCATGGCCCGTGGACCAAGGGCGGATCTTATCAAGCCGACACAAGCTACCTAAACTAAGGGCGGAAACATTTTTTTACTGTTTACACCATCGCGTTCCGCGACCACAAAATGTGGAGACTTTACATTCTTTATACAAAACTTGGGCTTTTAACCACAAAATTGACCCTAGGGGATCCATTCCCAATAGGTCCCCAACAAAAATCTGGTGACTCGCCCCGAGTCACTCAACCGATGCAAAGATCTTGTCGCGAATACCTCCCAACTCCACCTGTACGACTACAACCTCGGTGGTACACTGCGTCACCGCCTGTTTAACCTGCTCGACTAGCTGCTCCGTCACTGGTTCTGCATTGTTTGCCTGTATTTTATGTTGTGTCGCCTACACACTAGCCAATTTCCCTTCAATTAAGGCAGTGAGTACATAGGCTTCCTTTAGCTAAGGCCCCAATCTGGCCTTTAGTACTGCTTCCTTGTGCTGAGCTGCATCCACCTATTCCTTTAATGCCTTCGCTTCCTGTAGCTTTGCCAACCTCTGTGTGATGGCAACGGTGCATGTCATCACTTTGACTTTATCGCACCTCTGTTGCAGCTCCCATGCCTCAGTTTCTAGTCTTTGCAGGTTGGGATCTTCCTGCAGATTGGTAACTACTTCGAGCACCTGCTCAAAGAGCACAGTGCAATCCTTCACAACGGTGTCAATAGTTGCAATGACATCTTTGACAACGGTCACGCGTTGCTCTCTGACTTCTGGTGGAGTCGAAGGCTGGGCCCTCAACTCAAGTTCCATGATCTTAAGGTTCAGTTCAAACTGAACCTTAGCCAACTCTGTCTATGCCTCGTGCACACCTGCAGCGAGCTTCCAGATCCTTGCGTCGACTGGTGCATCTTCGAGGATGTTCAACTCTGGAACAGTTTGGCATGCCTCAGTCACCACAATTGTTGTGCACTCATTCTTTTTTGTGATCTTCTTAAGAAGATCAACTACGAGCGATTTTTCGATGAACATTTGTGCATTGTTCACCTTCTGCTCGCTGATAACATTTAAGGTGTGCTATTCCCGAGTCCGTATTTCCGCGACCACACCATCCAGCAGAGTGTGAAGGGTTTCACTTGGAAGTGCGACCAAGTTTAACCCGACTTTCTTGATGGCACTGATAGTGGCCCTGTCAGCCTCTACTTCTGCGGTCAATGCTCCATCCGGCAACACGACAGCCCGAGGATCCATTGTACAGACCATCTATATTGTGTCTGATGTTCTCGGCACCAAACTGCTCAACGTCGCGTTGCTCCGCCCTACAGTGGTCTGCACCTGAGTAGCCTGGATTTGCAGCTCGCGCAAACCCGTTTGAATGGCAACCAAGGCTTGTTTCTGCTACTGCAGCAATTCCGCGGTCGCATCCCTCACTGTATCACCAATATTATTCAAATCATGCTCGATCAAGGTGATTAGCTCAAGGGACGACTTGCTTGCCTTGGACTTCTTCCATGGCCCTACTTTCTCCTTCTCCCTTGTGCGCTTAACCCGGAATACAATAGTCTCTAGGTCTGCTCCTCCTTGCTTTGAGCGCTCCTCCTCCTCGTCTGTCTGCGGAGAAGGCAACTTTTGACTCCTATCAGAGTCACATTCGTCCTCTTCCTCCTCCCCTTCTACCTGCATTTTGGTTGCACGCTCTGCTTTGGATTTGGCTTTGTCCTCAGCTTCCTTCCTCCATTTTCGGCCAACTGTTCCATCTTTAACCTGACCTCTTCCTTCTTCTGCTTCACAGAAGACTTACTAGACCCAGCTGATAAGTCTGAGGCCTTGCGCCATTCTACAGGCCAAATCTTCAGAACCATAGTGATTGCATCATCCGTTGCCAAGTATGGAAGATCATACCATTTCTATGCGGGGTCCTTCTGTGCTTGGATGGAAACACAATGGAAGTTCACCTTGAACTCCACATATTTAGACAACTGTTCAAAGACAATTGGTGAGAGTCGTGGCTTGCGGTTGATGGCAGTGCAGATGCTTGATTCCATGAGAATCTAGAACATCTTGTTGTCCTTCATCGTTTGGGGGTCCTTCGTGGCCCAGAGCGAAGCGAAATTCGATGCTTCTGGTAGCTCTGGTGTAAGCGAAGGAAACTGATTGTCCTCTGGTAAGTCCCACACAACCAATACAATCGACAACAACAACCATGCATAGTGGAAAGTCTTGCTTTTATTTTGCACTTCTCTGCAGTTCGTGAGGAACTCGCTGCAGAGCTAGCATGCCTAGTTAAATTATACACCCTCCATGCACTGGGCTACTAAAGATACCACCAATGCTGGCACTTCATGTGCTCGACACTTCCTCATAATTTTCCCTGCCAAAATCTGACTGGTTACTTTAACGCAGGTTTGGTTATGCTAGAGATGGAGTAGCCGCGCGGCTTCTTGGCAAGCTTGAACTTGTCCTTCATTCGTTCGGCGAGGTCGCGCTCACCCAACTTTCCACCAAATTCCATGGTCGGATTCAAGCCTGAGTGTGGGAGCAAGGTGATCTTGTGGATCAGCATGTCAATGATTGGTATCGGATCTCCTAACCACAGGAACCCATCGTGCACCAAGCATAATAGCTGCTTGATCACTATCAAAGTTATGGGCACGCAGTTGTAATGCAACACCCATAGCAGGTTCAATAGTCATGCCTTGTCCACCCCTCTAATCCACTTCCTTAGCTCCAACGCGGTCACACCGGAGTCTTTATAGAAGACACGGTGCATGAATGTATCAGTCACCAAGTGGGGAAATCTCTCTGTATCTACTAAATGCCAGTCCTCCAGCTTCAAAGGGGGGATACGCACCAAACATGGTCCTTCGAATGTGATTTTGTCTAGCAACAACAGGGTGAAAAGTGTGATTTGTTTTCGTCGATGTCCTTTGGTACCTTCGCCTTGCCTCGATGCGGAGGGACATATGGTGGCAGCTTGGAGATAGGGTCTGCCCCCTCAACGTCAATGTCTTTTGCCCCCATGTCAACATCTTCTATGCCCACACTGATGTCCTCTATGTCCTCGTCAGGTTCCAGGTCTACTACCTTGCCCTTCTCCTGTGCAGTAAGCTTTTCTTTCCTCTGGTGTTTCCTTGGCGGCTCATGCGTCGATTGTCTTTCTTTCTACTTATCCTTCTTCGTCTTGGGACCTTCTTTGGGCCGTGTAAGCCTCGGCCTAGGCGACCTCGGCAATTTGGGTACTTTTGTAGGTACCTCTACACTCGCTACCTCCAGGGCAGCTCCCTTAACTGCCATCGCTTCTCCAACACTTGTAGTCTCCACGGGTGCCGACATAATGCCAGTTAAAAGCTCCTGAGTTTCCTTCAACAATTTCTCAAACATTGAACTCGCTACCAAAGCCTCGAAATAATCAAGGTTCATGCGCACCTGATAGCTCAACACCTCAATTCTCAAAATGCCAAGTGTTTTTCATTGGTCGGCCATCTGTAATTTATAGGAAATTTCGAATTTGAATCCGACCATTCCCCCCAAAATCGGTTCATAAATGCTAGAGTGGCGGCAAATTTTCAAAGATCTTGCTCTTAAATTCTGACTTAATTGTCGCCCCTCCCCCTCGCGCTCCATTTAGCTGTTTTCCCAGTGTCAAGTCATGAATAGTGACCATAACGGTCACTTTTTGACTAACTTGTATGGTCTCTCCTTCAATAGCGTAGCTCCCCTCACGCTTCTACTGACATTGTGACAATCCTCCATTCCGCGCAGTACCCCAACCGCGCAGCTCTACAACCCGAGAAGTGTAGTTTATAGTTCCACACCTCCTTTTAGCTACCTGGAGCACTAAGATTGTGCTTCCACCATATAGTCATTTGGTCGGATCCCTGGTGCATGGCTTCCATTGGCTACCATTCACCCTCCTTGGGAATGGCTCTCCATTCAACTTTACCAACTGAACTGCTCCACCATCGATGATCTCCTTGATGACATAGGGCCCTAGTCAATGCATCCAAAATTTTTCTGGAAATTTATCAAACTTGTTGTCATATAATAACACTAAATCATTTACCTTGAAGGTGCGTAGTTTTATGTGCCGATCGTGACATGCCTTTTCGCGTTCCTTTTGAACTTGCTGATGGAATCCAGCCAAAAACCTATCTTCTTCTAGTTCTGCCAACTGCGCGAGCCTTTCTTCCATGGCTTCGTGATTCGCCATTCCTATGAATACCACTATGCACAGACTAGGTACAATGTATTCCATTGGCATCACAACTTCAATACCATAAACCAGCCTGAAAGGCGTTTGTCTAATCAACTTCTTACAAGTTGTTCTGTAAGCCCATAGCACCGCAGGTATGTGCACATCCTAGTCATTTCTTTGTGTATTGCAAACCTTCGTCAACACGTTCTCCAGTATCTTATTAAACGCTTCTACCATGCCATTATCCTGCAGGTGATATGGCGTGCTCTTGTGATGGTAAACGTAAAATTCCTCCATCAATGCACTGATCGATTCATTAAGAAAATGTGTGCTGCGATCACTCATATTTTTTTTTGGAAAACCAAACCTTGTCAACACGTACTCAAAGATGAATTTTGTTGTTATCACGCTTGTACAGTCCTTCACAGGTTGTGCCTCCACCCATCTGGTTAAATACTCAGTCGCGGTGATAATGTACCGCGCACCCATCTTCTTTCCTGGGGGCTAAATTGGTCCCACAAAGTCAATCGACCACTTATCGAAATTTTGTAATGATATCTGTGGATTCAACGACAGCTCATCCCTCCGCGATGGTCTGCCAGTCCTTTGGCATGCATCACATGCCCTACAATACACTTTTGAATCCTTATGCAGTGTCGACCATCACAACCCAGTGCATAGAATCTTTTGTGATGTTGCTTTGCTCACATAATTTCCTCTCATGGCTCCTCCATGAGCCTCAGCAAGGATTTGTTTCATTCAAATTCTGGCACATAACATCGCAATATTTCATCTTATCCCATTTTGTACAAGTGTCCTACAATGACAGAAAAGTCAGTTGCGCGTACCACCAATTCCTTCTTTTGTTGGCTAGTATACCCTTCTGGAGTTGTTCCCATCGTCAAGAAGTGTATAATATCTTCAAAGTGGTTGTATGTGACATGCACCGCAAAGAGCTATGCGTTAGGTAGTCCTTCCTCCAAATTAGTAGGCTCCTCTCCTCTTTCAATGCGCAACAGATGATCCGATCCAACATTCAATTGTCCTGGTTTCACAATAACTTCAAAATCATATTCTTGAAATAGCAACAACCATCTACATATTTTCCACCTCAACACAGGGTTATTCACCAAGTAGTTCAATGCAGAATGGTCTCTATACATCTTAAAGTGTCTTCCTAGCAAGTAGTGCCTAAACTTCTAGAGCGCATATACCATAGCCAGACCTTCACGCTTTGTTGTTGAATAATTCTTCTCAGCTTTAGAGAGATTCCTACTTGCAAACACTATGGGATGATCCAATTCTCCCTCACCAGCCTGTTTCAGTACTACTCCTAGCGCAATACATGACGAGTCCACATGCACATGAAATTCCTTCTTCCAATCTGGGAAGACTAGGATCGACGTAGTGACCATTTTCTCTTTGAGCACATCCAAGCTCTTTTGACATTCCTCATTCCAACAGAATGTAGCATCCTTTTTTAACAGTTTCTCCATCGGCACGGTGATCTGGGCATAGCTTTTGATGAACTTTCTATAGTACCCTGTATGCCCCAATGTTGCACGCAACTGTTTCACACTTCTTGGTGCCTCCAAATTGATTATAACCACGATCTTCGCAGGGTATACCATCAAGCCTTGTCTACATACCACGTGACCTAGCAAGATCCCAAAAAGTACGTAGAACAAACATTTCTTCAGATTAAGTGCGATCTGGTACCTCCGGCATGTATCTAGCATCAAGAGCAGACTTTCTACGTGGTGCTTTACCAGTCCAAACACTATCCAATCATCAAAGTATACCTCTACAAATTTGTGAACGAAATCTTTGGACGCTGCGATGACTACGCGCAAGAAGATCACCGGTGTGTTCTTCAACCCAAAAGGCATCACAGTATACTGGAAGCATCCCCATTTAGTTGCGAAGGTCGTCTTACTTCTATCCTCTGACACGATCTTGATCTGATGGTACCCTGAGAACCCATCAGTAAACGAATATGCTTCTTGGCCGCCAACATTATCCAGCACCTCATTGGTGAATGGAGTTGGGAAGGGATCATGCACACAGGCATCATTCAACTTCTTGAGATCTACGCATATCTGTATCTCATCCTTCTGTTTCTTGTCTTGAACTACCATTGGGCTTACCCAATCAAACTCCTTGACTGGTTCAATGATGCCTGCTGCAAGCATTTTATCCAACTCCAAGCGAACCCTTTATTTATACTTCGGATTGAGGCGGTAAGGTCTTTGCTTAACTAGCTTCGCGTCCAGTTTTAGAGTGATCTTCATGACACCCAAGTCTCCTATTATCCCTTTTAGATCTAAAAACTTTGTGGGGAACAAATCCTGATATTCGCGGAGTAATTTGATGACCTTATCTACTGTCGCATCGTCCCATTAGTCCCCAATCTTTGCAAACTTCAGCTCTACCTTCATGCCAATGTTCACCTACCTAGTTTTGAGTGGTTTGGTGATGTCTGGATTCTCTAGTTGCGGTCCTTCAACTTCATGGTTACCTTCAGTTTCTGGAATATTAATATTCCTCAGGTCTTCATCTTCTTCTTCCGTTGTTACATTGTAGCACTCCAGTGCATGGCTCAACTGGGTAGTCCAATCAGGTTGAATAAAATCTAGAGGATCTTGTGGTATCCTGAAGTTTGCTGCCTTAACCTCCTGCAACGCTTCGTCGATACATTTAAACCCATCCTCAACATTTAACGTCATAAAAAATCCTTGGCGCAAAACATCCCATTCTTTAGTACCATGGCGGAGTTTTGTCTCCAAGTACCAATTCATTAGTATAACATCCAAGGTATGAAAAAACAGATGTACCCACTTTGGCTGAGGCTTCGCTCCATACACTTCAGTCCATTTGGCCAAATGGTCGCGAGGGTCTTTCCTCCCATCATACTTTTCTATTAGTTGCACTTGTGGGTGGCCAAACCGTACTCTCATCATTTTTCTATATACGCGCCAATCATCAAAATTGTCCTTGTGTGTGCCCCACCATCTCGCAGGCGTAGCACACAGTGCCTAGTCCAGGGCCTGGAAGCGATGCTTCTCTGGCACTTCTCTCTCAAATGCATCCAAAAAGTGATCAACATCAGTTAAACCATCATAGTAAGGAAAATTTCTTACCTCTGATGATACACAGCGCAACGACTTGGTCATCATATTACAGCGTAGCGTAGATACTTCATGTAGTCGATTCTGCCAGTGCTCCAGTTCTTCATCTGAATCTGATGTGTAGGAACTTTCGCAGTCCCATGCAATACGTCCATCTACTATCGGATTCACCCAATCCTGATCTCGCGTCGTTATCTTGTAAATCTGGTCCAAATCGTCATCACTTTCATAATCACGGACCGATTCAGTATAGCACGACCCTTCTATAGGGTCCAGGGGCACTACTACGCGGAGCGATTTCTTCTCAAATATCATCTTCCGCTTCTTCAAATTGATTACCCCATTCATGTCAGTGGCCTAGTTGATCCCAAGGAGCACAGGGTAGGGATTGTTGTCATCCACAATCTCTATCACTTCAAAATCAGCTAGTGCGCTCGCGCCTTCAATATCAATTGTTACCCCCTGCAACCTCCCCATTGGGATGATTTCTGCTGATTCACCATCCTTAACTGAATCAGAGACCACTGTAGCGCAGGTCTCCCCATTCTCTCCCATGTCTGTTTCGGAAAAAACATTTGCGTCCAACCCCAAATCTAAAATAACTTGATCCATCTCATATTCTCCTATCTGTGCAGTAAGCCTCATCTCATGCCCCATTCTCGTCTTATGCTTGCCAATATTTCTGACTACGCACGGTCCGTCAGTAGCATTTTCCTTCCTAGCGCACCTATTGATCAGCTCCTGCAGTCCCTTCACAACCTTACTATCGCGCAGTAGTTTCATGCAGGTCTCCAAGAATGTGGTAATCATGGACGAGTCCATTTCTTCAGCCGGCTTCTCCTGACTCCCTGAGGTAGAGGCCTAAGTGAAGCTTTTCTTTGATTCCATAAATGTTTCTTCTGGTGTTCTAGATCAAACCCAGTCTATTTTTCTGGCGCTTTGTGGACCCACTCACCTTCTTCAGGCTGCTTCCCCTTATCTTCACCAATCGTTTCCCCACTCCGCAGCATAATATTTACCTTAGGATCTTCCTTGCGAGGCTCAACCCTCATCATCTGCAGGTTCTGAGTCAGCTGTTGAGGTTGTGCCTCCTTTTCGCATATCTTAGCTAACAATATAGGGAAATCCTCTGTCGCATGGTCAAACTGAGTACAATAGCAGCATGACAAATGCGTCGGATTCGAGTAGTCTCGTGGGTAGTGTCCTGGTCCCCCACAGTTGTAATAAATGACCTGCCTTCGACCTCTAAAAGGTCCTCCACCTCAGCCTCGTCCGCACCCCTGATACTCACCTCGCGCTCCTCTAGCGCCTTGGTCCGGAGGCCAAGTTTCTGCCTGCACCCTGTATGCAGGTGTTATATCCATCATTAATTCGTAACTACGATAATTGTGCTCATCATGACCCACTGATTGACATAAGTTGCAGAAGAGTTGTTGCGGTGTCTGTACGAATTTCTGCAGCAAATGGCAATTGTCTATCGCATGTTTTCTACCTACCTGATAGATAGCACACCATAGTGTGGGCCTTGCTCGAGCTTCCGGCCTCAGAGGCATTGGCCCCCCTACTGCAAACATAATTTGCGAAAACTGGACAATGATCTTTGTCATGCCCCTGACTTTTGCACTTCAGGCACCAAACTTCTTCGTGTGCCTCAGGCCGAGCTGTTCTATCTTTCTTCAAACTCTGCATTTCTAGGCAAAGGTTCTGCAACTGTGCATGAATCTGATAAACCCCCAGATTAGCATCTTGCATCGGTGTCTCATGCAATCTCATTGCAATTTCCAAAGCTTCCGCTTGGGTCCCAATCTTATGTTGTGATAGCGCAACCCTTAGATGAGGTAAGAGCGAAGCCACAAACCATTCACAGTGTTGCCCATCAGTCAGATTCATGTTAGCCTCACGGATTGTACACTTCAATCTCTTATCCAGATCCTAGGGTGTCTCACCAAGATTCTTCATGATCTCTTTGAATCCCACAATTGATTGTGCTTTAGACTTAGGTATACTGAATTCCTTATTCAGCGCAGTTTGGATATCTGCCAACGTGGACATCGGATTATCAGTGCAATACATAATGTACCACGTTAGCGCGTGATCCTACAAAGTACTAACCAACATTTCTTTCTTCATTTGATCATTTGTGATACCTTGAGCTTCCCATACAGCCTTCGTGACAAACCAAAACTGGTCCGGATCTTCATTTCCCATGCCCTTGAACATAGGTAGCTTTATGGAGTTCACCATATTGAATGGTGGCGGAGGTGGCGGTGGTGTAGGTGAAGGCATATGTGGTGGAGGTGAAGATGGAGGCGGTGTGGGTGGATGGGGTATTCGTGGGAACCCTTGCTTTATCAACTAAACAACGCTCTACGGAGATGCCTATGCTGCTTCCTCATCGTCACTCAGAGGGGGTTCAATTAGCGGGCTATATTCAGGGCCTGTTCTTCCCTTGTTCCTGAATTTCCTTCCACTTTGTGTAGCCCCAAACATCAAGGTAGCTGCATAACCCGCTTTTCACACAAGAGCATCTTAATCCAAGTATTTAATGATTTTAAATACTTACCTCGCGGTCCCTTGAAGAAGTGACGATCTACTTCGTTGTAACTAACAGAGGTATCAATCACGAACTTTGTCACGAACTCTCATATGATACGATCAAGCCAATGATCAACAGCGCACACGATCTTATCTTCAGAAGCTTCTAATCTCTGCACTAACTCTGGGGTCCAGACTATTGGAGTGTCTAGCCTCCACCTTCCTTGGTCGTCTGCCAATTTCGCAATCCACTCATACAACTCGACCGGGAAGGAACAAAAGAAGATCTTGTGTATTTCTATGTATAGGTATCTGTCGAACCATTGTTCTTTCATCAATCGCGGATTCATGTTCTCTTGTGCCGCGAATTCATGGACCTTTCTATCCAACCAGTCTCCAATCTCCTTCTTAGTTGGATCCCAATGATGCGACATCACACATCTCGTTATGCAGATCCCCGTCCCAAAAACGGAACCATTTGTTGGCTTGAAGGGCCATGACCCAGGTTCAATGTTAATTAGCCAAGAAAATCCCTACTAGACCTTTGGGCATCAATCCACAGAGCGCGGACTGAAGTCTCACTTGAAGCAGTATGGGGGGATGCAGGAACCAAGTTTTTGCACCCTGAGATAGTTGTGATGCCATTTTTATACCATAACCCTTCCTTTGCACAGACCTATAAGTCCTTTAGGGCATATCAATGTACTTTTCTTATTCGGCTTTGAAACCTTCGCGAAAGTCTCTGATCGTCCATTGTGGACCCTAAATAGTCAATTCAGATGCTTACACGCCTCTGTAATTATTCTTACTTCTATGTCTACCCCGATTAGCTTAAGTATTGGTTAACTTCAACATGCATTATGATTATCTTTGTGTAAACAGATATTCTTACTTGCGTTTATATGACAAAGTGAAACACATAGATTCGCGCCTCAATATAGCATTAAATCATAAACCCATTATTCAACATAACATAATCATAATCATTCATAACAGATGTAAAATATCTCATACACAGATATCTCCAGAATAATTCTCTTTATTGATGGTTCAGATCTCTAGTACAGAATCTAACTTCCTGCGCACATAGCTGCAAGGGTCCACGCACTTAGTTGCGGACTTCTACCCTAGGCCTCTACGCACTTAGCTGCAGAGCCTCTTCCTACACTAACACTCTTCGCTCTTAGCTCTCACAGACCCATTACATTGATCAATTACCCAAAAACTTACTAAGAGATGAACTAAAAACTGCCTTAGACTCTTCTAAGACCCTCTTTTTATACATTCCCATGGCCCACAGAACAAGGGTGGATCTCATCAAGCCGACACAAGCTATCTAAACTAAGTGCGGAAACCCTTTTTGACTGTTTCCACCTTTGCGCGCTGCGACCACAAAATGTGGAGACTTTACATTCTTTATACAAAACTTGGGAATTTAGCCCCAAAACTTGGGCTTTTAACCCGAAAATTGACCCTAGGGGACCCTTTCCCAACAGTTCAAGAAAGCTTTATATCGCTTAAAGAAAGCACCTAAAGCTTGGTATGCAAGGATGGATGCATACCTATTAAGACTTGGTTTTACCAATAGATTGCAGATCCTAAGCTATATATCAAGGTGGTCTAAGGCAAACCAATTATCATACTCTTATATGTGGATGTTATACTAGTCATAGGTGTAGAGAATTAGATTCAAGAATGCAAGAAGCAGTTAGTAGTCGAGTTCAATATGAAGGATCTTGTGATTATGCATTATTACTTGGGACTAAAAGTATGGAAGAAGCCAAGAGAGATATATCTTGGTCAAGGTAAATATGTGATTAAGATACTTAAGAAGTTTGGCATGGTGACTCCTATAATTACAAACTTAAGGAAGTTGAGGAGTTCAAAGTCTAGTCTAATGGATCCTACTTGCTACAAATAATTGATTGGGTCCTTGATGTATCTAGTGAATACAAGACCAAACATTTTCTTTGTAGTGAATGTCTTTAGTCAATTTCAGATGGATCCAAAACATGATCATTGGATTGTAGGCAAGCATATCCTAAGATATTTGCATGGAACCATATATCATTGCCTATGGTACAATGGTAGTGAAATCCAACTCATGGGATATACAGATTTAGATTGGGGTGGTAGTGAGATAAACAGAAGGAAATAATTTGTTAATCGATGCTCTTTGAGAATGAGGTAGAGAATCCAATTTAAAAGAAGTCAAAGAGGATCGATATTTTTTGAGGATCCAAGTTTGGGAATCCAATATAAGAATAGTCCTAAAATGACAAACCTTGTAGACATACAAATGTGGTATGTGCCTTGAGAGGTAGTGTGGCAACTCACATAAAGCCTCCCAGCATAATGCTCATAATTAAAGATGAGGTTGTCTAGTTAAGGCCTTCAGGGACAGTGTTGGTTGTGGTATAAATGCTTTGACAAATACGGCTTATCAATCCGACTCTTCTTATGATAATGTTTCAAGATGGAGATTCCTTGTACCATGTAATGCGATTATGAATACCTCTCTAGTTAAGAGGGAGTGTTGAAAATTGTAACTAGGTTCGGTCTTCATAATGACCTCATTAGAAATCATGACATTGTATATTCTTTATAAAGAAAGAAAAATAAATTATATTTTTATTTTTTGGAGTATGGGTTTCATGCTCAAGTTTGAGTCAAAAACATGTTCTTCTTGCTTTTAGGTCTTCTAGGTCTTTCTCGGATAAATAATATTATTGGTCACATGTCATAGTCCCATTTGGACTAATTGTAATAAAGAAAAATATTTGTTTGTTAAGAAAAATCCATGGATAAGCCCAAGACCAAGTCAACCCAAGGAGAAGATCAAGTCGGCCTAAAGGGAGTGAATTCAAACCTCAAGAAAGGTTATATAAAGGAGGGGAACTCGACTCATTTGGTCACTCATCTAACACAAGTTCGATCTGCAATATCAGTGAAGGAGGTAAAGTAGCTAGAGGATGAAGAAGAGGAGCAAAAGTCGAAGTTTGCCAAAGATTCTCTTTTGTTGCCTCGCTAGGGTTTGTGAAGCTACCAGTTACATGAGGCCGAAATTTTGAAGCAAGTGCAGGGGGCCAAAATTGCAGGGTCGAAATTCTGTTATAAGGGTTGAAGTTGCAGTAGCATAGTATTGAAGTTCTGGAAGCTGTCTAAAGGAAGATCTTGTTGGGGGTTGACTTGGAGGGTTTGTTGGCTTTGGTCTTTGGGTCTTGGAAGTCTCTTTAGTGAGAAGAGTCTAAAGAAGAAGATAAGCATTTTCTGGGTCTTCCCCTTGGAGGAGTTTTTCCGTCGCTTGGAGCCTATATCTCGTGTACTTTGTCTGGTTTTGATCTTCATTGTTTTGATAATTTCTTGATGAACAAAGATCTAATAAAGTAATAAAAGGCCAACACATATCACAAGTAATTATCAAGAAGGAAAATCACTTATAATTTACAAGTCTCCAGATTTTCTAACAATAAAAATAGTGGGAGTTTTTATTACAACAAACAATACGAGAATAATAAAGTGGCCTTTCATATACTCCCACATTTGTGTGGAGATCGACCTCAACAAAAGGTTACTAGATCACATCCAATTGAACAATGGACACTTCTAGTGGAACCAAAGTCTAGATTATGAAAACATGACATTTAGATGTCCTGTATGTAACCAAACATGACACTTACAAGATAACTGCTTTTTGGCCAAAAAACCAACAAATAAGAGGAAAGGTTAGTGGCTCAAAACAAAGAATTGACAACCCTAAGAGCCCCCTTTTCCTGATAATGAAGAAGAGGTGGATCAAAATGATCCCCCAAGCAAAGAAAATGAGGAAATTAATGAACACATAGATGACAGTCACACCAATTCCTGTAGTACACGAAGCAACATCAATGAAGAATGAGATGATTCCGAGAACTAAAATAACTTATGTATCAGAGAGCTCTATATAAGAAAAGGAGCTCACCCTTGCAACAAATACAACATTAACTATTATCCTACCCACCACAAGGGTTTGGTAAGAAGTAAAAAAGAAGAAAATGAAGAAAGAAAAAGTAGATGATTTATATAACTATACAAGTTGTTAAGAATTCTAACTAGTTTTTTCGTTCTTGCTTAGTTATGAGGGCTTAAAGCCACTATTGTGATAGATCCAACTTATCCTTTATCTCCAAATACGTGCCAATAATATATCTACAAAATACAATTTTATTTTAATTAATAATAAAATTACATTTCTTTTAGAGAAAAGATGAATTATTATATATATGTGTATGTGTGTATATATTATAAATGATTCCAAATTTATTTAATTTTAAGCCAATAAAAAAAATAAATTATATATATATGAAGTAAAAAACATGCTTATATCTATTTCTATTTAAAAAAAAAATATTTTCACTTCAAAAAAATAAGCTAAAACATGAAAATTATATTTATTATTATAATATCACGAGCTAAAATATGAAAAAATAAACTTCCAATAAGTATCTCTTTACGAAAGTACTATACTCAACTATGATATAAAGATTATGAAATTTTATTTATTTTAAAAGGTGATAATTATTTCAAAATATAATATTAAAGTAATATCATCTTTTTATATTTTAATTTTGAAATTTTTCAATGATATATAAACATATAAGACTTTTATAGTTATTTTTGTATTTTAATTTTAAGATTTTAATTTATATAATTTTTTATAATTCTGACAAAATGAAAAAAAAAACTTATTCTCTAAGTACTGGAAAGCTACTTTACGAATCCTACATAAAATAAAAATAGAGTAACCCCACTTCTATCAGGTTTTTCCAACCTACATCAAGTTTAACACATACCAATTCAATCTTAATTAAAGTTAATATTAAAATCAAAATTTAATATTCCAAATAATATTAAATAATATTACATCAAATATATTATTTTAAAAGAGATTTAAAATATCGTAGCTCCATAAAACTTAATTTAAAAAAAGTCACTTTAACCCCTAAGTAAAAAATTACACTTACATTAAAAAAACACTTGATTTGCAAAAATATAATATTAATAAAAAAAGGTAGTCATGAAAAAATTAAATATTTACATAAAATAAAACACTTTGACATCTTAACCCGAACCTTATTGAACCTCTAGCATAGGAAAAGGCATCTCAACTAAAAGAAAATGGAGAAATTTGTCAGATGGAAAATCATTGTCACAGACTTTAATGGATTATACAACAAGGTACATGCTTTTTATTTAAGTAGATGATAATGTCATACTCATATTTTTTTTTCATTTCTATATCATAGGAAATTCATACAGTTATTATAATATAAATGTGTGTTGTAATGCAACCATGTTCTAAGAAGTGACAAAGATCACTACCTCCAAACCTATGTTGATTTGACAACACTCTCTATTTAACCATTTGTTCACAAAGTAGCAAAGTAAACTCCCTCTGCTGCAGCTACTATATTTCTTTGGCTTTGCTTCAATTAATCTAGACAGTGTATAAATATAAATATATGAATTTGTACATGCTTTTTATTTAAGAATATGATATAAGGTAACGATGAATGTCAATTTCATTTTTATATCATAAGAAGTTTATATAATGATTATAGTATAGATGTGTGCTGTAATGCAACCATGTTCTGAGAAGTGATAAAGATGGCTACCTAAGCTACCTAAACTAAATTATTTGAGGAACACTCTTGGCCTCTTCTATATTTCTAACTTCCATATTCTTTTGGCTTTGATTCATTTAATCTGAAGTCATAATATATATATACCTTTCCATATTCCTTTGGCTTTGCTTCATTTAATCTAAAGTCATAATATATATATACCTTTTTGACCATTAAACAAATGAAGAGTGCAGGAATCGAACCTTTCTGCAGTCAGATGCAGATTCCATGCCCTCCTATTGGAAGCTTCCCCTTTTGAATTTCAAAACACAAAACTATAGTGACCCCTAGTAGTGTGAATCATACTCAGATTTCCTTAGCTTCTGTCATTTAGTTGTGTCCCATTTTTATAAAGGTGAGAGCACATGTGTGAATGCATTAATTTGACTCTTTCGAAGTTTTGATATTTTCTGACCAGTGTAATGCGGGGCCCACGGGTAGAACAAGAAGTTTCATTTTTTCTTACCTTTTAAATGACAATAATAATAGCTGGGGTTAGCTAGGGTTACCTTGGACTTTGTGGGTGTCTTGCTGTTGTCCATTCTTTCCGTCCTGTTGACAGTATTTTTTATTCCACCAAGTAACCCTTAATCGATAACCTCATGACGTATCGACAAACTCAACCGCATCGTCAAAACATAATTGATTACATGGCAGCTTATCCAATTCAATTTTGGCATTTAATGTAACATCCTCGCACGCGAGGTTTTCTTTTTCCCACAGAGATACTGTGGTCAAATGGTTCAAATTCACAACATAAAATTTTATTACGGCAAAATCGAGCATCTGTTGCTTGCAACTACACAGAGGACCACATTTGCTGTACTATTAAACTTTTTGGATTTTCTGGTGGCAATTTGGCCAATTTTTTTTTGTGTTTTTAAATCAAGGTCGAATTCGATTATGGAAAAAAATTATTTGTATAAAATTTAATACGAAAAAGATGTGAGAATATACATGATTTATATATATATATATATATTTTTAATTTAAAAAATTTGAACTGGAATGATGTTCATATAAAAATTAAAAAAAAAAAACATTAAATTTTTCTCTTATATTTATTCTCAATATTCACTTGACATGTTTATATAGGATGACCCAAAATTAATGAAGGATAAAATGTATCAAATTTATTAGTATTGTAAAGTGAGAAAAATGTAAGTAGAATCTAATAACATAAATAACAAAGCTGAAATATGAAGTTCAACATAGAGAATAAGACTTTGGATATTAAAAATAGATTTAAAGTGATTCCACATGCCAAAAATTTTTATTTAATAAGTGTGTGCATATTATCTTTTGTGTAAATGACAGAAAATAAACCTTTAATTAAATTTTTTATGTTTTAAAATATAAAAACCTATCTTTCTTTTATATTTTTTAATAAGTTATCATTAATTAACTATAATTTTTTAATATAAAATTTTTATAATCTTTTTTAATATAGAAATTATTACTTTTCATTATTATTTTTAAATAAAAAACTTATCCAAATTTTTAATATAAAATTTCAAAAAAACTACTATTTTTCATTTTTATTTTTTAATAGAAAACTTGCTCAAATTTTAAAAATAAAATTTCTAAATAACTACCGTTTTTTATTTTATTTTTTAATAAAAAGCATCTCCAATTTTTTAATATAATTTTTTTTTTAAAGCTTCTGCTTTTCATTCATTTTAATATAAATCTCATAGGCAACCAAAGAATTAGTATTTATCAAGATCATCTAATCTTACTGGCTAATTTTGGGATTTTTTTATTCAATATGGACAAACTCGATAACAAGGTTTAATCAGGGGTTTGACTAAACAATCACCTAAACAATGTTGGGCAATTTAGATTGTGAGAAATTCACATGTTAAATTTGTAATTTCAAGAAATTTCTGTCAAATAAATCATAGATCACTTAGATTGTAAAAAATTCACATATCAAACTTGTAATTCCAAAAAATCCTTCTCAAATTCTGAACTAATTAAACAGAAAATAAACCAAAAACCTAGAAAAACTTAAAACTGGTCCGCGAAAACTATGCAGCTCCCTGGTTTGAGATTCGAGAGGGAATCTTTTGAGCGTTGTCACACACCGCCGTCACACGTGTCAGACAATTCCGTATGGACACCGTCAAGAAGTCTCGTGTTCGAATCCCGTTGCGTCAAACAGACCACAGTCAAACATTATTATTATTTAATCCCAGGGTTTAATGATGATGCAGATTATTATAAATTCTTAATCGCCTCAATTACGATCCGCCGTCTGAGCAACTGGCGTCAAATGATACCGTCACTGAACTTAATTGACGGAGTAAAATCCGCAGTCCGGTGTAAACCCTACCGACCTGAACATCGATGCTCTGATTTTATTTTAATTTCAAGAAGATTTTGTTACTGCGAATTAAAATAATAAAAGGAATGAAATAAAGAAATATTCCGTACCGTATGATGGAAGTCTCACATGATTATTTGACCGCTAAAAATGGAGTCCCGACTCCCATGCCGCGCATGTGCAGATGAATGTTCCTGCCGTGATTGAATAGGTATAGGTGGTCGGCCAATAAAAAGCGGGAAGGATTGAAACCCTGAGATTAGGGAAGGCCTTTTTATAAAGTTGTATCCTCTGTACCATATTTGCTATTTTCTATGTCGAAATGGATGACCAACCGAAACTAAGTGGGCGATTAATTGATTTAATTCTTCTAACGAGATCGTGATTATGTCGAGGGCCGATTATGCCGCTAAATAAAATGGATGCTCAGACAGGAACATTGATCTCTGTCGTTTAAATCCGTTTCTTTTTATAATGGACTTTTTATTTCTATCTTGCCGCTCCATGAATCCAACAGAATTGACCAAAAGCTGAGAGGTTCATCGGAAGGCTTTTTATATACGCTTAGTCTAACAGACACTTCGTCCATACATTTTCTATAATTCGGTTCGAAATTGGGTAGGGATGTGTAGATTTTGCAGGTTGCTGCGTAGGTGCTGGGCAGTATAAGAAATTTAGGTGATTACGAATTTTAATTAATAAATAAATTTATTTATTTATTTATATATTTAAAAATTTGTATATAAAAATGGAGTTGTTTATTAAGGCGAAGGAATTGTTTTGACAGTCAAAAGTGGTTGGAGGGCAAAAAAAAAGTCAACAAACCTTGTTGTAGTAGTGTTTGAATCATGTTTTTGATGGTGGAAATGGATTCAGCATCATCAAAAACCTCTGGAGCACCCAAAATATTGAAGTTTGACGGCTATAACCTAGATTTACAAAAATCTTATCAAAATATCCCTGGAATTTCCATGATTTTTAGGGCAAAAAAGGAATGGCTATAAAAAATTACAATTAACAAAAAAAAATTAGATTGCCATTTTTTTTCTTTTCTAAATCTCAAGCATAAAATAACTAAGAAACACTATTTTTATATATTTAACTTAATGTATGTGGAAGCATGTGAGGCTCTCTCTCAAAATCTTGGACTTCCCAAGTTAAATGGAAAGTGTTACCTTATCGTTACCTGACTTCTATGGACTTATATAGAACTGGGGTTAGTGGAACTAACCTTGGACTACATTGTCGTATTCTGCTCATTGCAAGCTTTCCAACAATACAAAATTGATTGAAATTCGACTTACAGATCAAAAGTTATGGCCTTTTAAAGCTTAGTCTCAATAGCCCTACCATGACAGCGATGCTACCACATGGCGCTACCTTGTGGTCCATGTGGCACTGCTATGTTAGCCTCGACCACCACGCAGTCTACCACATTGTCACAAGCTATGCCATGTCATAGCGCCCTGCTCCCAACTCTTCAACACAAAACCTTCTCGGGGACCCCACGAATGCAACACGAAATTCCCCATCCTCTGACGGTGAGATTCTTTATCTCGTGGCTCCTATCTATCGAGACTGTTGCAGAATGACACAGCCACTCAACTCTTGGGGTGCGAACGAGAATATTCACATCAATTGCCATGTGTATTTCATATTCTCTAGCTCTTGTCATTCACGGCTAAATTGTTTAGTGCACCAAACTTGAGACCATGTGACTGTAATGACATGGCCTCCGCCATGTGTTTGTGCCTTGTCAGCACCACCCTGCTTGGTGGCTCCCCAATGTCTGGCCACATGGCATCCCTTGTCACGTCAACCCAGTTAGCATCATGATGACATTATCCCGCCACGTGACCCTCTCCGAGAATTCCATGTGTCATTCAAAAATAGGCCACTTGGCTCTCCAAAAAGGTCACTTGTCCCTGCCATGTGTCATGCCTACCACATGCCACGTCTTCATTCTCTTCCACATCATTAATCCAACTAGTCTTTAGACTAGGTCCCACCAGGGTCCCGACTTCGCATGCAAGTTAGCGTTTTCCCATCATAATACTTTTTGGGCCTACTATGGAGCCTAGCCTATGAGCCTCTATGTAATCACGCCTCGGTTATTTTCCATTATACCACAAAAGGGCAACCTCCTAAGGGCTCACAACCAGGGACGAAAACCTTTCATGTTACTCAACATACATAATGTTTGTCTTGCAACTCTCATCTCTCGACGCTGCATTGGAATGACATACCCGCCCCACTTCTGGGTTGTAAGCATGTCCATCAACGCCCTTCGACACTTAGAGAATTTTCCTTATGTCTTTGTTCCTCCTACTCTATGGGCATTGACTAAGTGATAGGTCCATAGGTTTAATGCTAAGGCATGAGGTCCTTGCCTTTGCTATGAACACACAGAGCGTAGGGTCTTTGCCCTGTGTGACATTTCCATAGTGAAGACCTCAATAAAGCCTTTCAATCGTTAAATTTACCGGCCTTCCCGAACTTGAGGCCAATTCTCTTAGGTTCTTTTCTTGCACAACCATATTGTAACTAACATGAACATACATGAAGTTAAACTACTTAAGGAAAACTCAACATTCAAGTTTATCCAACCTCTCACAAGTGAGATAACAAATTTACAACCAATGCATTACCATATGCAAGCTACACAATTCTCTTGAAGAGCCAATTAAACCCATACCATGTAGTAGCATAAGAAACATTTGCATAATAGAGAAGAGCATATAATACAAGTAAATTACTTATCTTAGGCTCTAGATGACTGGAAATTGGGAGAGGTACTTCAACTCTCCACCTAACAATAGGCTGACTTCAGTGTTATCCTCTTTTGCAACCGACCACCTCTGAGCCAGATTCAAAGTCTAAGGAGGTAGATTACTCAAGAGTTCTTAACTAGTCAACCAATTATATGAGGCAGGGACCATTTCTTAGGTGATATCTCCAATAGCTTCCAGCTACAACACTACGGTGACTCTCAACCAACAACAAGACACCCACAAGGGGTTCAAATAGGGCACAAAGAGTCTCAGTTCCACTCTAGAAATGGATGTATATGTAAATTGGGAGGTTTACCAGTTGAATTAACTATTATAGGGGTAAATAGTCCACTTCTTCGGGTATTTTATCAGCAGGTGCTAGCACCCGTTTTATCGACCCCCAAGGCTACACTTAGTATTTATCAATCCTAGCTAGTACCTAAGTGTATTAGCCTGACCAATAGTTTGTCAACCCAACAAGTTTCCCATTGGTTTATCGGCCCCAAGGAAAGCCACTTCTCATGTGATGATCAACGAGTAAGCCCATAGGTTTATCAACTCGGCTAACACTATAGCATCACCACTCCACTGAACTCTCTCTGGCACACAACACAGGCTCACACACCAGCCTTTGTAACACTATACATGAAGACAACCCAGGCCTTGATAAACAAAACATAAGCACACTCACAAGCCTTAAAAAAACACCAGGAATGCATTCCATGAGTGCAGAACACATACTTAGAGTAAGGTTAATCTTCCAAGCAGATCCACATCCATGACCAAATCCAAGCTCTTGTTCTTCTGCTCAGTATGCTTCTTCTTGTCTTCTCTTTTCAACATACCTCCACATAATTAATGCATAATCCCCTCCAAAATACTCCTTCCTTGGGACTTCTCTCCTTCTCATATGTCAGGTGTGTTGACCATGCCCAGACACCTTTATGAGAATCGAGATCGTAATCTCGTCCTTTACTTAAGAAGCTCACTTTTTCAATTAAATATACAAAACAATATCATTAAACCAACATAAATTTAAGTGACAAAGTAAATACAAAACATATATTTATAAGCAACTCCTCCTCCTTCAATCCTCTAAACCCATATTCACTTCTCATCTAATCAATATATTAAATTTCCACATAATTTATATAAATTACCCTTCATAATAATATTTACAATCACAAATCACCTCCACTTGAAATTCTCCAAACTTATTAATGAATATTGTAACATGCTTTAAACATTAAAGTGGAAATATGGAATATCATATAAGTATTCTAACAACGATTCAATGTCCAACAGGGAGGAAGCGTGGTTGTCGAGTAGAGGTGTGCAGGTAGCGGCATCCAACCAGAGATCGAGATGGAGGTCTATCGGCCTATAAGCTAAGAACATGTGCGTAATGCGAGATATCATCCAATGCATGTTGTTTAAGGCCTGTTCAAGCCTCGTCTCAGTTCAACATCCTACTCCTAAAGAGTTGCCAAGCATGCGTGACCTCCATCCTGCATTTTCGCTGACATCTATCAAAAGAAACTCTGCATGACCTTGGCCAAGCTACACCTCTCTTTCTCCTGGTTGGAATTCTGTCTGAACCTTTTCCATACCAGGAGGAAAGCTTATTCTGCGAATCCTTTTCCAAACCAGGAGGAAAGCTTATTCTGCGATTCCTTTTCACTCTTCCCTGCGTACTCCTTACGCAGTGGCGTTTTTACTCTCGGCATCTGGAAGCCCCTTATTTATGCCTTATCTCGCCTTTTAGCTGATATTCCTATGAGGTTGATTGCGGTTTCCTTTTGGTTATGGTGTTTTTCTTCGTCTACCATTTGCACCCTGCACTCGGCATGTTTGCGGCTCCAGGTTAGCTTTCTTTTACCTCTCTTTTTTTCCTTGACTGTCATAAAGAATTTTGTCAAAAAGAAAAGAAAACTGCAGCGTTAAGACTTGATTAAATCTCAGATTTGGATTCCGTTTTGAAGTTGGAATTATGGTTTATGCTTAAAAAATAGAGGCTGTGTTGTGATAGAAGTTAAGCGTTTCTATTAGTTCTCTGGTACTTGTTCTTTGAATTCATATGTTCGAAAAATCACCCTCAAGACGGTCATGGATTTCGATCTCAAAGTTTCAAGATTATTTTGTCATTACCAAGCCATGCTCAGATTTTCGATTTAAGCTACGACCCTGGTGGTGTGTCTGTGAGGTTTTTTGTTGTTGCATAGTTTGTCCTGAAGAATCATCATAAATAAACTTTGTTTTTTGGTAAGGCACCATATCCTATGACTTCGGACTAGCTCAAGCCAAAATAAGGAAGTTATCTGGAAGCTAAGCTGAGTTTTTGGCGCTACATTGACACCGGTCTGATCCCTCTGGTTTTTCCGGTCCGGATATTTCTCCGGGATGTCGGATTCCGTCTTGAGGTACAAGCTTTAACTCTAAAGTGACTTTCCAGGACATCCTTGGGCAGAGCCTCTATAGATACATATCTTATGTCTTGCAGGAAATTTAATCCTGTATGGGACAAGAACTTAAAGTCGGAAATAAAGGAAGCCGTCATATTTCAAAAAATCCTTCTTTACTGTCAAATCCCAGATCATAGTATCGTCATCTTTCTTTAAATTGATGGACAGTTAGGCTCCTAAATGACATCTCCCCTTTCGGATAAAGAGCCTTTTGCTTCCCGAGGCTTCTTTTGTTAGTCCTTCTGTCAGAAGAACCTAGAATGACCCGTGTTGAACCGTCCTCCTCCAGGTATTTTATTCAATACTCGTCTGCCAGCTCAGTATTGCAGTGTCCGACATATATCCTTTTGGATTTTATAGTACACCCGAGTTAAAAGTTAGGTGGGCTATGTAAGAATGGAGCTCCCGTCCGACTCATCTGCCATGGAGGCCATGGTCCATGCGGCCATTCAGGCGGAATCTTTACACGATAACGCCAAGCTGTCAAATGAATGGCGCTCCACTCTGGATGACATGTTTATTCGTCCATCGGTCCCACAAGATGACATGGGTGGTTTTGATAGGGTGAAGACAAGGCCTTTCTGAGAAGACAGTCAAACTGAAAACAAGCTAAAAGGAAAGTCATTCGGCGAATCCATGAACTATACTAAAAAAAATTTGAAACCTGTTAAAACTGTTCCTCCCCCCGCGGCTATTAAAATTGAAAGTGTTTATTTGGCGGACCGCATAGAAAGCCTCCAGGATTATGCTCTGGTCGGCCGGTGGCATTTCCCGGAGATGGAAGACTCTAAGATGAGAAGCTGGCTCGAGAAGCAATGGAAGCCCCTGATAGGCTATGTTCCTATTGTAGCCAGATTATTGAAGGAGTGGTACTGCTTTCATTTCCTAAGTTCTTACGACCTGGAAACCATCCTAAATCAGCAGTGGGTCTTCGGAAGAAGTTTCCTGGCATTACACAGATGGTATATGGGTTATAACCCGTTAAAAAATACCCCCTCCAACAACTTGATATGGGTCAAGTTGCTCGGCCTGCCCCTGGAGTTATGGTCAAAAGAAACATTAGCGGAGATAGGAAACGCCATTGGAAGATGTGTTTATGTCGATCCAAGATGCTTAGGTGAGAAAGATAAATGAGTGGCCTGGATTCTCATAGATAAAGCCTACAGAGGAGGATTCCCGGATCATATCGATATTTTCTGGAAGGATTTAAAAATTAGTCAGAGGCTGGATTTTTGGGGAATCCCCTTCAGATGTTCAGCTTGCCACCGGACTGGACATTTAATCAAGAACTGCCTGCGATGCCCCTTAAGAAGCCGAAAGCATCACGGCATCCCTCAGTGTGGGGAAAAATATTACAGGATAAAATCCCCCTCCCTGGGTATGGAGAATTTAACATCCGCAAAGAGCCTGTCACCATTAGTGCTCGATGATCAGCGAAGAGCTACATATGAAAATCATCAGCTTTCTCCATCGCCTCTCAAAATTCCAATCCCTTTGGAAGCCATCTCTCCTTCTATGCCCCCTTTGGAGCCAGCCTCTCCTTCAATGCCCCCTCTGGAGTTGGCGTCTCTTTCAATGCCCCCTCTGGAGCTGGCCTCTCCTTCAATGCCCCCTCTGGAGCCGGCCTCTAATCATGAAATTCCTCTTCCTCCCTCAGTACCGCATCCCTTTATATCCACCAACAGGGAGATCCAAGTCATCCCATCCTCGTCACCATCTCCGAACAAGAAAAAATCTCCTTGTGGAAAAGGGAAAGAGCCTATGATTACGGCCACCCCTGTAAATTCTCCTATATCCTCGCCCACAAACTCAATTGGAAATGACTTAGACTATCTTTTAAATAAGAAATCACTGGAGCTTAGGCCGTTAACCATTCATAAACCTGGAAAACAATGCTCTCCTCAAATAAGCCCAAATTCTGCAAGTAACATTATGGTGAGGAGAAAGAACAACAGGGGCAGTAGACATTTCAGGGGAAGGGTTGATGGAGCAGGCAGGGGAGTTCGTAACCTATCTCTTATAGATGTTCCTATCATTGATATGACAAAAGAAAGGCCTCTTAGAGCAAGCATGGCCGGAAAGTCTCCCAAATGAATTTTATCATATCCATGAACATAAGAGGTCTGGGGGCAGACCAAATTTTTTTGGCTTTAAAGAATCTTTTCCACACAACAAGTCCCAAAATCATTTTAATTCAAGAGACCATGCATGCCTCTTCTATTGCAATTTCCTATTTCAGGAAGATGTTTCCATCATGGCACATAACTGCTTTGGAAGCTAACGGCCTTTCTGGAGGCTTAGCGGTGTTATGGGATCCGGATTGGATCAAAGAAAAAGCATATAGATGTCTGGCAGGCATCCTCATCTCGGCGCAAATTAGGGGGCATAAATGTCCAATAAACATTTTGAATATATATGCGCCCTACAAGAACAGATTGCCTTTCTGGGAGAAACTTTTTGCTTCAGAAATTTTTGACATTGAATTTTTGCTGATTGCAGGAGATCTTAATGTCACTTTAAATATGGATGAAATATGGGGCATCAGCAAGAAAAAGGATCCCCTTGCTGACAGAATAAAAAATGAACTCTTAAGCAGGAATTTGGTTGATATCCTCCCTCCCAAAATGCTTCTGACGTGGGAAAATGGAAGAGTCGAGAAGGCTTATATAGCTAAGAGGCTCGATAGATTTATTCTTCATGATAGTTTAATTGATGAGATGGGCACACCGTTCTCTTCGATTGAGAATGTGTTCATATCTGATCACAGACCGATTCTGTTAGGCTGGAGAGAAAAGGTTTTTAGGAAAGGCTACTCATTCAAATTCAACAGATCATGTCTGGAGGATCCAGAGTTTAATGATATGATAATAAAATTCTAGAATGAGTTATCATCTAAAAAAACTTTTCCATCTTTAATGACCTTCGGGGATAAAATGGATTCCATCCGAAAGGTGGTTAAGGAGTGGAAATTCAAGAAAAGGAAAATGAACAGAAAGGCTCTCCGAGAAGTTCAAATAGAGTTAGACAGCGCATCGAGATCCATGGCTTCCCATCTTCTATCTTTCAAGATGAGATGCCGGATAAAGGAGCTTCAAAAGAAAAAACTTAAAATTTTAGAACAGGAGGAAATTTTTTGGAGATTGAAGAGTAGGGCGATCTGGCTTAAGGAGGGGGACAAGAATACAAATTTTTTTCATAAATACGCGAGCTCCAGACGGGAAAAGAATTCTATTTGGAAAATAAGTGATGGAAGAGGAGGTTTCTTATGCTCTCAATAGGATATCTCAAATGAGGTCGTGAGATTCTTTGAAAATTAGTACAAGAGATCTGAAGTCTGCAGGATGCAGGATATTTTGTGGGGCATAGAATTGTTCCCTTGGATGTTCGATGAGGAATTAAATGATCAAATTTTCCAGCTAGTAACTGAGGAGGAACTTTTATCAACACTGAAATATTTTAAAAGGGACAAATGCCCAGGTCCAGACGGCTGGACGATAGAATTCTTAATACACTTTTTCGATCTTATCAAATGTGATCTATTAAGGATGGTGGAAGGATCCAGGATGTCTAGCAGTATCAATCAGAAAACTTCCTCCACTCATATAGCACTCATTCCAAAAAAGGGAGAAGCAGAATCTTTCTTGGATTTTAGACCGATTTCACTTTGTAACATCTCTTTCAAAATCATCTCAAAAATCATTGCAGAAAGAATCAAAGAAACTCTTTCAAATTTCTTAACAAAGGATCAGCATGGCTTTTTAAAGGGAAGAAATATTCTGGACGCGGTTGCTAATACTCAAGAAGGCCTGTTTGCCATACATTCAAAAAAAAGGGATGATGTCATTTTCAAGATTGATCTTCGCAAGGCATATCACTGCCTTGACTGGGGCTTCACCAGGTGTTTACTGGCAAAGATTGGTTTAAGAGCCAACATGATTAACTGGATCATGGCTTGTGTCGAAAAGGTGAACTATGCGATCATTATCAATGGGATTCCATCTTCTTATTTCCTTGCGGCCAGGGGTCTTCGCCAAGGCTGTCCCCTATCGCCCCTCTTATTCATCTTGGCTATGAATTCGCTTAGCCTCCATATCAACAAAGTTGTCAAGGAAAACAGGTGTCGTCCACTAAAAATCTGCAGGAATTCTTCAATCTCACATAATCTATTTGTGGATGATATTATTTTGTTCGGAATGTTATGTAGGCTCACCTGGTTGTGTTTTTATGATATCCTTAAAAATTTTCAAAAGGCTACAGGATTGCAAATAAACAGGGAGAAGTCAATAATTTACCACAATGATATCAGTCAGGAAGCAGTTGATTGGTTATCAGCTCTTTTCGGAGTTGAGACGCAATCCATCAGACTTGGAATTAAATATTTGGGTTTCCAGATTAAAGCAAATGGATATTCAAAGATGGATTGGCAATGGATTCTAGATAGATACTACAAGAAGATTTCAGTTTGGGAATACAGGTGTCTTTCTCTGGCAGGAAGGGTGATCTTGGCGCAATCAGTGTTAAATCAATTGGCAGTATACTGGGCCCATCTATTTTTTCTTCCTGCGAGCATTATCCAAAAAATGAATAGGCTAACTGCGAATTTTATATGGGGAGGCCAAGCAGGAAAAAGGAAATTCCATCTCTCAAAATTATCTGATATCTCTTTGCCGAAGAGCATGGGAGGATGGGGTCTGCTGGACTTACGGACTTTCAGAAAGGCTCTATTATGTAAGTCATTGTGGAGAGGGATTTATGGAGAGGGTTCATGGAGTGCCACAATCCAAAAAAATACTTGGGCAGGAAGGATTTTTCTTTCTGGTTTAGGGAGGGAAGGATCGGCCCCAATTATGGCTCCTCAATTTGGTTAAGCCTTCATAAGGTAGAAAGATATTTCTTGAAGAACTTAATTTGGCGCTTTCAAGCAGGAAATAAGATCCTTATTGGAATAGACCAGTTTCTGAGGGGTGTCGAGGAAATCAATGTGCCCAAAACTTTGTTAAACTTTTTTCATAGAAAAGGTTTTTTCTATTGGGACAGTTTGATCTCTGGTTGGCAAGGTTCGATCCCTCTGTGGAAAGACGTAGAAAGTCTGGAAATGGCGGTTGCTATCGCTCAACAATGGGAACTCTTAAGGATGTGCCTCAGGAATTGCGGTATTTTTCGCTCATCGGGGTCTAATTGTCTCATCTGGAAAAATTCAAAAGGGATGAATCTTGTTCGTGTTAAAGATGTTTATCAGAATTTAATTGGTATGAAGGGTGCCCTGCACAGTCCTATTTTTCCTTGCATATTTTGGAAAGTTGGATGTCCTTCTAAAATGATTTACTTTTCCTGGTTGACTTTCCACAATAAAAATCTATCTTGGGAAAACTTGATGAAGCGGGGATGGCAAGGTCCTGGTATTTGCCCTATATGCAGGTCAGCGGAGGAAAACAACTGTCATTTATTTTTAAATTGCCAAAAATCTCAGCAATTATGGAAATCTTTGGAGAATTGTTATGGAATTCAGCATATGCCTCACGCTTCAATTATTGAAGCGTTTCTCTGGTGGAGTGAGCAAAAAGATATATGGCGACCACTGTTTATTATCACCCTTTGGAGCATTTGGAAGTGGAGAAACAATTCTATTTTCAATGACAGAAAATATCCTTTTTTGGAAATCTTCTCCAATATTGTATCCCTCTATGACAATCTCCCGCAAAAGATGCTCAAGCAAAAAAAGGAGGCCTGTATAGCCCATTCACAGGCGCTCACATCTCTCCCAAGGGCATTTTTCGATGGAGCTGAACAGAAGGGATCCTGTGGCTGTGGGGTTTATATTATTGTAAATGAAAATAGCAAATTTCACATCCATTGGAATGGTGGGAAGGGCTCCAACAGCAAAGCTGAAGCGATGGCTCTTGCTGGCCTGTTATACTTTTGTTCCTTTCTAAACATTCAGTCTATCTCAATTCTTGGAGATTCAAAAGTAATGGTGGACTATGTTGCAAGGAAAAATAATATTTTCAAGCCTCACCTAGTTGGATGGTTGGACAGGATCAGGGTTTTTTGGGGAAGAATGGAGGGAAGTTCAATTCACCACATCAACAGGGCTCAAAACCAGCAGGCAGACTTATTGTCAAAGAAGGGTCTTCTTTCGGCTCCAGGCTTTTGGTTTTTGCAGGTATCTTCTGAAGAGAAAATTTTCACTATCCAGGAATTTTCTCTTCCAGTTTTCTAATTCTATTATTGCAGATCCTCAATTATGCCTGTGTGTCTTATCGTTTGGCCAAAAGTTTTCCCTATGATTTTGTTTAAAGACTGATGCATCTTGTGAACTTTTCTATGTAAGATTTCCTATATATGAAACGGTGCCTCCTATGCCAATGCTATGGTCATCATAAAGCTGGTGGCCGGATGACAGTTTATGAGCTGTAGTTTTTTCTGGCAAGTCTGTCTTGCATTTTTTGGGTTTATGCTCCTCGCTCATGCAGCTCTTGATAGACCTATTTGGATCTTTTTCAGAATTATATGCAAATGTAATACTGTGACTCTTTATATTCCTTATATAATACAATCCTGCTTTTTTTGTCCTGAAAAAAACGATTCAATGTCCAACAAATAACACTGAATTGACTAGTTTGATCAATGAGGATGGAAAAAAATAAAGTAAATAATGAAAAATAACGTTAAAATTTTTAAATGCATCTATAAATCATATTACTGTATGAAGTTTTCATATATTGTGTTAGTTTTGTAATATATATATATATATATATATATATATATGTTAGAGGTGAAACAATATTATTTGGGTTTTTCTTAATGAATAAATTTAAATTGTGAAAAATTTAACTTTACACTGATTAGAATATTAAATTTTTGTATTACTTGGTTTCAATAATAAAAATAAACTTGGTAACAATCTAGATAAGTCTTATAAGAACCAACTTAAGTAACATTTATTAAGTAGGATTATTGTATTAAATAATATTTATTAAATATTCTATTAAATAATATTTATACTATTATAGTATTAATTTAAGTGGTAAATTGTTAGGGATATTTCACTGAGCAATTTATTACAATACATTTACTAAAATTGTTAAATTTTATATTGTGAATGTTAAACATTTTTATATATCAAATTTTTTATTCGTTGTTTTTTATTTTTAAAAAATTAATTGGTTGAAATGTAAAAAATATAGAAAAAAAATACACATACTATTCATAATATATACAAAATTGTGGGAAAATTTTATCCGAGAAGACACATTTAGAAAGGAAGATTTCTTTACTCTCTTTTCTATGGTATGGAAAATGTGCAAGTATAAAGAAAGATGAGTTTTCGATGGAATTACTTCAAACCCATGGTTTGTAAGGCCACTACAAAATCTTGACCCCCTCTATTTTTCTCTCTAACTTCCGACTAGTTTCTCTACTCAACTATGGAACAAAATACAATATCATAGAATGGAAACCTGATTGCTCGTAATGGTTTTGTATTTAACATAGTCTCATAGTCAACTAGGGGTAAGGTTTGATTGCCTTAACCTTCAACTATATTTACGAGTTTGAATTTCTAGATTTTTCTTCAAATTCCTTATGTGGCTAGCCATGCATGAGTAATTGTGTTGATGTGGCGTCCACACATACCTTGGTGGTCAACACAATAGGTCAAATTGCGAGAGGCATAAATTTTGTATATGTACACCATTTGATATGATCCTTGCACTGTTGGAAAGGTGGTCTCTAAGTGTAGAACAATTCTAGGGATTTGGCATGAACAATAGTTTTTTGACCCCAAAACATACCATTTAATGCCTCAAAATGGCTCCAAAAGGTTTTAAACCCCAACTCTCCAAACTGGGACTTCCCCGATAAAAATGACCCTACAAATTGATTCCTTCAATTTTTCCACTTTAGAATCATTGAGATGGATGACAAATAACATAATGATCCAATCCAGGTCACTCTAGTAAGCACTAAATGACATTTACTAAGTGCAATGACAATATTTTTCACATTTAATTGCCTTTGATTTATGAAATAAGTGCTAAAAGTTACAAGCCGTGCATTTTCCATTAAACTTAAAAAATATAAACCCATAATCATGCTTCAATCTATTCTTGAGGAGGCTAAACACTACAACTGAAAATCATATTATTGTTTAAGGGGCTTACAAGGGCATTAATTATCATAGAGAGCACACAAAATGAGAAAGTTGAGGCTTAAAGTGTCACCCTTATAATGTACATATGGAGATACTTAAACATGATAATTGATGTGATGCTAAGTACCTAGGAAGGGACTTGACAAGGATGATTAGTATAATGTGGCCATACTCATGACAAAAGAACCCTAACTCATTGGTATATGAACCCACCAATTAATGTAATGATTCATACTCATGTAATGAAGATCACTAGGTAGTTTGTGGATAAAAAATGTAATAACTAATGGTAATTGGCATAGACCTTGAAGAATACTCATTAGGGTTCACACACTAACAACTTAGTGAGTATTATTCAATGAGTGTGACCATATTACATTAATTATCCTCTATAGGTACCTAAGAATAAAGTAATTATCCTCCATAGGTACCTCCTGTGTACATTACTATACTCCTTCCAACAACATTCTTTATCCCTTCAAGACACAAAACTAATGATTCCATGGTCTCACAACTCACACAATTTATAATAGTGAGGGTTCCACTTTTTAGCTCACGTAGTCTCACAACTCACAATGTACTATGTTTCTCTCATAGTGTCACACTCAATGAAGCACTTAAATAGCACTGACATGCTCATGGTCTCACAACTAAAGAAATAACATTAATAATGTGCCAACGATCAAGAAACTCAACGGTCATAGCTAAAGGAAATCATTGACATACTCACTCATGGATGCCAATTTTTTGTTAGGAATATACGATTGCAAAGTTTTATGAAAAGCCCCTAAAACTAATCCTAATTAAAAGTGACAAACACTTAATTGCTTGACCTCACTATTGGTAAATTGTCTTTTCAATTATTTCCTAGATATGTTATTAATGGACCCACCAACTAGAATGCACTAGAGTGATAAGACTATACTTAGTTATGACAATCTTATTTGTTACAAATATTTTTTCATGTTTAATGTAGTCTTTCTCTACTTCTCACATGATGATTATGGTTATAAAGATTTCATGTTATAGACAATGATATGGTTGTGGCATGTTGTTCATGGTGATGATCATGTATGACTATAACTTTCAATATGATTCAATAAAGGACACCCACATATTATAGACTTTGAGCGTTAATAAGTAATGTAAATATTGTATCATGTTGAGGATAGTTTATTGATTTTTCATGGTTTCTTGTGCTTCATCTTTGATTATATGTCGATCTTGTATACTTGCAAATGACTAGTTAGTTTGAATGAAGTGGTGTGTATGTGTGTGAACAAGTGTTCGCTAGAGTAGGGTGAAGAGATTCTAAGCTCAAATATTATATGTTTATAGGCATCCACATGTGAAAATGTTGGGGATCAAGACCTAAGGTCTTAACCGTACCTCAATAATCGATAAAGTGCATAACCCATATCAACTATAGAACTAGAAAATTATTGTGAGATGACTTATAAACTTACAATAAGATCTCATTAGGTTTGTGAATGCACTTTGTGATTGGTGTTATTGTATCCAAGGTCCTTTACATTAGTACAAAGGCTTAAATGGTGTATGTGCATGCTTAATGCATTGATATCTCATTTTAAATTTGTTCTTTGGGGCTTTGCTTGCACTTAATTTGTTCTCTAATGGAGTTTTAAAGCCAAGATAGAAGTAATACCTTGGAAAGTGGTTTAGAAGCTTAGATTATTCTATCAATTGCTATTATACTTTGTTCATTGTATGATCATTTCACCACTATGATTGAGGGATAAACTTGGTTAAATAAAATAGACCATGTATGTGTTGATGTGGTTAACATTGGAGGCATTTGGACTTGGGTTTGTGCTCATAGTTTCTATCTACTAGTCGAATTTATCTTGGCATGGCTTAGACACCATACTTGAATAGTGAAAACAAGGTGAGCTTTGAGCTTGGAATAGCCTACAATTTCATTCCACTATGTGTGTTTGTATGGCATTAATTTGATATGTTGCGAGTATAACTTTCAAGTATTCGCTAGACCTTTGTTTTAAAGCCATTAATTCATTTTCTCTAAAAAAATTTCTTCATACATACTTTGTGTATTAATGTTTTAAAAAATATTTGGCATGTAGAGGTCAAGCCATGCTTGATCTCTTTCATTGTTGGTTATGTATTGAAAACATGAAAACCATTGTCACTATTGTTGTGTCTAGTATATAGTAGGCTTAGGTCATCAAGCTCGAACCCCTAACCTTATATTAGGGGTTATTTAGGTGAGATAAGGCACAAGTTATTTGTAGATAATAAGTTGTTGCACGTTGCATGGGTAAAGAGCATGATTAGGCTTATATACATGCCTTTACATTATTTAGGGAAAGATGATCAATAATGGCAAAAAAACATGACCATAACCTCATTACTAGTAGCCAAAAAGGACCTCATCAACAAAACATCACCAAAATTAAAGGAGATAAGGTGATTGTCATTAACCATCATGGTTGTTGTGCAAACATAAAAAATTAAAACGATATTTGTACTGAAGGTTTATAACCATTAACGTAGAAATGGTGAGAGCCCTTAAAAATCCCTCACTATTTCTGATGCAGGAGAATTTAGACCTAGTCAGCAATGTGATGGTATGATCACATGTTGTGGCTAACAAAGGGTTGGAAGACAAGAGATTAATTAATTTTATTAATTTAAATGTATGAGAGTGTTTTATTTGTTGTCAAAATCTGAGCAGAAAAGGGTATAAGTAGCTGATTGATCCTCCCTGCGTGGAGATCAGGCCAAGCAGTTAGATTATCTAGTTTGAATAGGATATGAGGGATTTGAAAGCTTAAATTAGCATTTGTTTGAGAAAAGAGTGGAGTGAAGAGATTCTTTAGGGAAGAATGAAAGATTTCTGGATCTGAACTAAATGGGTTCATGAATCCACATTTTGTATAAATTGTAATCTTTTGGAATGAGTAAGGGGTTAGATTCAGATGGAAAGATAGGATGGATGAGCGAGGGAAGAACTGAAACAATCGAGTGTGACTATTTCTTCTGTAACTATTTATTAATATGAATATAGTGTGGATTGTGTATTTCTTTGTGTAATTTAGTATTGAGTGTGTTTATAACTTTTAGTCTCTGGATTGAGGATTTGAGAATTACTGTGTTTGTTGATGCTCAGAATATAGGATAAGAGTGTGTGTTCTGTATATAATGTAGAAAACTGGTTGATGTGGATTATCCCTACCAGATTAGCAGACAAATATTGAATGAAGGAATGAATCATCATTGATCACAGGTTTGATCAATGATGATATGGTTGTAAGAAGATCGTAAGCATTCTCTAATGAATGTGCATGCGGTTTAATACAAGAAATAGACCCGAAACATCAAAAGACTGAGTTGACTGATAATTTGTGAAGAAACCCCAAAATAAGTCAGGACCGTCCGTTGGCTGACAGATACGACAGAGATTAGCAACTGTGGGGGTAGGAGTGTACGAATTTCTTGATCGTGGCTGAAGCCCCGCATTCGCTCTTAGTCGTCGATCTCATATTCAAACTCTTAGGTCACAATTGATTGTGGGGGTTAAGCCCATTTTTAAACCGTGTGCTAGTTGAAGTCCCACAAACCGTAGATTTGATGGCCTCTTATATCCAATGGATATCGGGTCATAGTGTGATCGAACTTTAATTTCAAAAACAGATCCTAAAATCTATACATCAAGAATTTATATTCCTTATCGGTTCTGTAAGGGTGGGTAAACTTTGCGCATGATCCACATCCGATATCGTTGTTAACCGTTGGATCAAGTTTGCTTTGATCAAATGATGGAGGATCACCGATTAGTTTCGTTGATCGGGTGAACCATCAACTATCGGATTGAAAGGTAAGATCAATGACGGAGAATTAACGTGATAATGTTTGTGGGAAATTCGGACCCGATATGTTATTAGCACGCGTTAAACCTATTTGAGATCCAGTCAGATGCGGTAGAAGTGGGACCGAGCTCGTTGACAGGTAATGTCTGTGTTTTTCATTGATCGGGTGAATAGTCGGGTTTTCTAATGTTTTGGGTTTCGATAACTTGATGGGGGTTTATTAAGTCAAGTGAACAGGGATTTAATTAGTTTTAATTCTAATTTATGAAAGGGTGTAACCTTGCTTCACTTTGGAGGTTATGTGGGCATAACTCATAGGTCCTGTTAGTTCCAGTCTTTGCAGCCTATCACCAGCGATCAAAGTGGGCTCTTACTATGTTTGGTTTTCAGAGATGTTTTGCACATGATGATTCAGTGTAAAAATTTCATAAGCGTGTCCATACGAAGAAGCTCGGAAAGAGATTTCCAACGGTATATCAAACTCCTGAAACCGGCTCTCGGATCAGAAGATATGATCAAATGAATGATTGACTCAAAGATCTCCCTGTGCTGCAGTTCATGTATTTAATGATCCAGAGGAAGCTAGGAGATGCTAGTGGCTAGTTTTGTGGCTGGATTATGATAGAGAAGGAGAGAACATAGCATTTGAGGTTTATTGTCATGCTGCTAATCCTCCTCTCAAACATATGGCCAGCTTGTTTCTCTGCTTTGATTGAAAGAGACACACATGACTCTGTGCAGAGGGCACTGTACATTGCTGATAGTGATATTGCTGGTGAAAATTTTACAGCTGCTAGTCTCATGGTTCTAGAAAGAAATACTTGGAGATTTATAGGTATGAATCTTGGGCAAGGCAATTGTTATGGGATATGATGTTATGCACTACAGATAATTCGAAACATTTTGATGCATATAGATAGAATATATGTTGCAAACTCCAAAAAAAACACATGTCCATGAACTTGGATTAAATCTGGAGAGACCATATAGTTCGTGCTGCAAAAATTAAGGATAGGCTATTGAATACTCTTCTTGAACTTGTATGTTGTGAAAGAACTGGAGAAATCATCAATCGAGGTTTAATGTGTAATATCATTAAAATGCTAATAGGCTGGATTGCAATCTGAATGCTAGATTGGATGGTGTATCTGTAATACTTGCATTTGAGGATCACGACCATGCCAATATTGTCTCACCCCTGGACAGACCAAGGTTTGAATGCTTGCAATAGAATACTGACGATTTGGATACCGATAATAATTATTTTGAAGTTAATTTTAAAGATTGGAGTTTTTTTTGCTCAAGTGTCTCCTCAAGAAGTGAGGATCAAAACAATGGTGAAACACATTGAAATCTTTGAGCACATTCACGATGACAGTGGAAATGCCACAAAGCGGGGCCTTTCAAAATGTGAAGAGTACAGTGAAGGCAATATGTTTTCAACTACCCAATTGCAAAAAGAAGTTGAAGAAGCGTTGCCCCCTTTCCCTGTGTCACTTTATATTGCTGAGCCAGTAGTCAATATCAATAATGAAGTATTGCCCCATGATTCCGTCATTTCTATGGCTAGTAAAACATGGGAAAAGAATCAAATCAGCACAGGTAGCACTTTCAAGAAATTTGTGAAGATCAAATTATTAGCTTTCCAGCATGATTGTGCTCATAATCTCTCTATGAATTTTCACTTTCGTAATATGAAGCACGATGATTATCTGATTAGCTGCACAGAGTTTGAAGTACAACTTCAGACATTTGTTTTGTGGGTGGATTTTTGTGCAGCAAATAAACTCTGCCAGTTGATTGAAGGCATTGGATATCACTCTAAATTTTCTGATGAAGCAAAAGGTGGTGGTTCTTTCATTGGCAAAACCGATATTCCACAAAGAAGTATACAAATTAATGTTTCTACATCTCTCGGTAGGATTATTCTGAGCTTCCATATGGAAACAATTAACCAGTATATGAATCCATATTTGTTAAGGGATAATTTCATTTGCATTGATCTTTCCGAGCCTGCAAGTGTACCAGAATGTGAGCAAGAAGAGTTGCTGAAAGAAAATGAAATATCTTTGAATGGCATTCATTTTCCTTCATCCAATTTGTCAATCTGAAATTCGGAGAGAGTATCTTATTTCTAATTTACCCTTCAGAGGAAAATAAAGCAAAGATGATCAGTGGGGATCTCGATGAAATGCAGTTTTCTGCTCAGAAGGTTTTAAGCCTCTTAAATGGTAAAGAAAGTGATTATTCAGTCATAGGCTTCCGATGGCAGGAGATTCCTCGTACAGGGCTGAGGAATGAGGAGAAAGAATGGGAAGAAGGAAATGAACAATGCACAAGAGGAGGAAGTGGAAGTAGAGGAATGAGTGGAAACAATTCAGAATTTCATGGTGCATCAACTGCGGGAGCTTTAGAAGTTAAAGATTTTGACATTCAAGAGAAGATTATTCAGAACTTTTCTATATTCATTCAGTTCTGTTCACCGCATGCACAACTTGATCTTTATGGCTCTGGGCACATTCTAATAGCTAATCTTTTGAATCTACTAACCAATTACATTTGTTTTGAAGGGAACAAAGAAACTTGTTTGAATCTAGAAGGAAAACCTGTGAAAAAAGGTTTTCATTCAGAGGTAGCATAGTCCTTGATTCTGATTCAGTGCAACATTGTTGATATTGCAATAGATTTGGCAGAGTCCACGAATATAAGGGTTTTCACGGACGTTTCCTTGGAAAGGGAACTTCCAAGATTTTGGTCCAGTTTTCGACTAACAGTTAGGAATGTTGATGTTCTATTCGTGTCAAATCTTGGGGTGTGTCTGGTGCAAGCTATTTCTCGCTAAATCATGAAGAGGCATTATTGTATGGATCACTAATTAACAAATTGGAGAATTCCCAATCTGTTGTTGCAGCTAGAGAATTGTGTTTACTGTGCTGCGAAAAAAAATGTTTTCAGGCGTTGTAATGGGCAAGGTAATTCTGAATTGGCTAATGGAAATGCAGGAACAACAATTACACATCTTTATAATCGACGAGATTTACAGAGTCTTACAGCTGTTACAGTCAGATGTTGTACACTTATTGCACCTGGTGGTCGTCTTGATTACTTGGCATCAATTATTTCATTTTTTAATCAATCTTCAGGTTGAGAACAAAATCACTAATACTGATCCACAAGAATGGCAAGGCAAGTTCTTATTACTTCCATTTTGCTAGAATTACTAGACATTGCTGTTAGTTATGAGCCTTTTCTTAAAGGCTCAAGAATCAGTAGTGCTGCTAATAATGTTGAAGAAGCATGTGCACCTGTTGCTTGCATTTTAGTTGCTGCAGCAGTGATGGTTTCATCAAAGACAAATCCTAGTACAGAGAACACAAAATACACCATCTCGCTGGAAGATGTAGGTTTGCTGGTCTTGGATTTATCGAAAGGAAGCAACGATAAGCTTGCCTATGATGTAGAGTCCTTACAATCAGCAAGGGAGACTCTTCATGATCGCCTATCCACTGGCCGAAAAGTGGACTTGCTACTTTTATCTTGTTCCATGTACACTGGGTTTGATCCTAATTTTGGCATTTCTGCGACGGGAATTCAAAGACATGTGGCATTATTCGAATTTTTCTAGGAACCGATGGCAAATGTTTTAGCCATGAAAACAGCAGCGCTGAGTTTTTGAAGGGGATAGATGGCAGCGTTCAAATTTTCCAATGGACAGGTGGCAGAGTTTGTGGGTTTGAAATCAACAGCTGTTAAAACATTCCAGATTTCCAGCGATGACACCTTCAGCAGTTCGAGTTCAAAAGATTGCAGCAAATCTATTTTGATGAGATCTAATTAAATTATTTAGTTATGATTTTAATTTATGTAATTCGACTGCAACACATATTTGGTTTTCTTTTTAGTTTTAATTATTTTGATTCCTATGTTTAGGAAATCATAATTAATATGTAATAGAGTATATATAGGGTGATTTTTGAAGATGTAGAGGTTCGATTTTTGCAACAGGAAGAGGCATTTGGACTGTGTAAAATTTCTTTAAATATTTATTTTAATAACAGTTTCTACCCTTTAGACCTGAGATCCATTATGGTGTTTAATGTCCAGTATGTTTTTCTCGTATATTCACTTACATATTTTTTCTTTCTGCTATTTTTGTTAAACATGATCTAAGAGAAGTGTTAGGAATCCATCCCCTATGATGCTCCTTTCGCAATGATTTTTCTATTAGATGTAGTCATTGTCTATGCAGAATTCATCCTCTGTTAGATGCTTTGTTGAGCAACCTCGTGTTCCTCTTTCGTCTAACACTGCTACTGTAGATCCATTCCATGTTTTATGCCTGTAGGAAGCGGGCTTTCTCCTCTATTCTTCTCACATTTGCAATCTTTTATCTGGTTGAACATTGCACTTACTTTGCCCCAAGTTTGCCGAAAAAATTGGCATCGACTCCATAGCCCAATGGTCCTTTCTCTTTCTGTTTTCGACCAAAAACCTTTCAAACAAATCCCCGCGCACTCCATAGCTAGCCTAAGATTCACTTATTGTAGCCACATTTTGGTGGCAAAGAGAGAGCCCTCTCTGGTCTGGCAGGGCTAGATACCAGATCGAAAGCTTGGTCTGTGGTTACCTCAGAGTTGCCTCTTCTCATCCTTGAGGTTAATTCTGAGTGCTAACAATTGGCACCATTGCAAGGGACGAGGTGACAGATATTCTCCGGGAAAGATCGTTCAAGTTGCAGATCTGATTGTTGATGGTGGAAAGCAGTCAGACACATATGAAGGTTGAAATCATCTACCTGACGACTCCATTGTTCAAGATCCCAAGCTTCAAAGTTTCAAAGCGACATCACTGCCAACGAATCCAGAATCCAGATTTCAAAAACTTTGATGGTAATCATTGATGACAGGGTATGTGGCAAATCCGTTATCTAGTGAAATGTTATTGACTTTAAGGGATGAGTTAGCAAAATTTCAGATTGATCAGAATTTCTCAACATCAGTGTTTCTTTGTTTGAAATCCAGCCGACTCACACCTGAAAGTAAATATTGTTTTCTTGGATTAGTTGCTGAAAGATTAGAAAATGAAATTGAACTATTGGATGTTCAAATTAAATCACATGAATTCAAAAAAGTTCTTGGAAAATCTCCCTCATTCAAAACAAGAAAAAATAGGGTCGTTCGTGGATGTTTGCATTGGCAGTTTGTAGTTGGAGGCCTGTGTTGAGGAGTTAGGGCAAAAAACAGAGTCTGGTTTCTTTGATCCTATTGCAACGTACATGTAATTTTTTTAGTGATAGATTAGATTGTCTTTTACACAACCAGACTCATTTTGCACATGTATGGCTACCAACATTTCCATTTGTGTCCTAGTTCAAGCACTTCCAAGCAGTATCCTTGTCACAGTTACTTGATTGGTTGATCTGGCATTACAACATCACTTGATCTATTGATTTCGCTGCAAAGTAGGGTAGGTTTTTGCATAAATAAGCTGCCCAAGGCAACACTTTGCTTCCGGCATTTGTTTATGTATAGGTTGCAGTGGATCTATGTTTTTGGATTGGTATAGGTTGTTCAGGTTTGCTGACCATATTTCCCAATGGATGAGGCACTTGGTCTATGGTGTTCTTGACACCTCCAGGGAGCTGCCATCCCCAATAAGGCCAATGTTAGTTCCAGTCTTCGCAGCTGCCTATCACTAGGGATCAAAGTGGGCTCTTACGATGTTTGGTTTTCAGAGATGTTTTTCACATAATATTTAGTGCAAAACATTTCATAAGTGTGTCCATCAGAAGAATCTCGAAAGAGCTTTCCAACGGTAATCACACTCCCAAAACCGGCTCCCAGATCATAAGATATTATCAAATGAATGATTGACTCAAAGATCTCCTTGTGTAGCAGTTCATGTATTTAATGATCCACAGGAAGCTAGGAGATGTCAGTGGCTAATTTTTTGGTTGGATTGTGATAGATAATTAGAAAACATAGCATTTGAGGTCTATTTCCGTGCTACTAATCCTCATCTCAAACATATGGCGAGCTTATTTCTCTGCTTTGATTGAAAGAGACACCCATGAATCTGTGTAGGGGGCACTGTACCTTGGTGACAATGATATTGCTGGTGAAAAGTTTACAGCTGCTAGTCTCATGGTTCTAGAAAGAAATAGTTGGAGATTTATAGGTATGAACCTTGGGCGGGCAATTGTTATGGGCTATGATGCTATGCACTGCAGATGATTCGGAACATTTTGATGTATATAGATAAAATATGTTACAAACTCCAACAAAACACCTGTCCATGAACTTGGATTAATTTGGAGCGACCATATAGTTCGTGCTGCAAAAATTAAGGATAAGCTATTGAATACTCTTCTTGAACTTGTATGTTGTGAAAGAAATCATCAATCAAGGTTTAATGTGTAATATCATTAAAATGCTAACAGGCTGGTGATGAGCCCCAGAAATGGGTAATTATATGGGCTCATTCAAACTCCTAATTTGACTTAATCCACCATTCTCATTAGTTTATTGCATGTTTTTTATTATATTTATGCTAATAGAGTGAATTGGGTGGTCATTATGCCAACAAGTCTAATGTGTGCTTTATGCAGTTTTTTGGTCAATTTTGAGACAAAATCAAAGGTTTAATGAGCACTTGGCAGCCAAATTCGTGGAAGAACAAGCGAGAGGATTTGTAGGAAGGTGTCCCCTTCATTTATGAGCCCTTATCTCGAATTCTCCATCAAAAACTCAGAGCACAAGGGGCAGCCAAGCAAGTCAAGTAGGACTGTTGTTAACTGCAAGTTTTGGCAGCTAAGTCCCTAAAGTTTATGAGGCTGTTGGGGTCCTCAATTTGTATAAATAATAAGGCTTAGGGCCTCAGTTTGGTTAGTCAGATGGTAGTCAGATTTTAGTCAGATGTTAGTTAGATTTTAGTTAGTAGGTTAGCTCTGCATTTCAGCACATTTTCGAGCTTTTTCTTGTAGACAGTTTTTGGGATGTAACTATTATTTTTCTTGATCAATAAAGATGAATCCAGCTTTGCACCAGCTCTAATCTTTCTTAGGAGGCTGTAGCTCTTGGGGTTGGGCCCAACTCAAGTGCCAATACCTCCTTTGTGTACTTTTATGTGTCTTTGCTGCATTCCTAGAATAATTTCTGCTATTTAGATTAAAATCTTGTTTTGTTACTTAGGTCATTGTTGAGGATTGAAATAGCTTTTCATGCTTCAGGTTGATTTGATAGTTTGGTAAAGGAAAAACTATGCAAAAAGGCCATCAAGCAATCCTTGATCTCATCTCTCCCTCCTTGGGACGATGAGCTGAGACCAAGGCATACTTGCTGCCACAAAAACACAGTTTTTTGCCTTTCCATGCAATTGCTAGTGTTAGATTTTTAGTTAGGAAAGTTGATACCAGTTGTACTTGCATGTTTAGAATATGTTCTTACTTAGCTTCCATAGTTATCTTGCACGATTTTCTGCCAATAAACTTCTGTTCATCATGTTTCTGGTTTCTAGGTCAAATTAGGTCAAGATAGCTAGATATTTGGTTTGCATAGTCCTTGTTCAGTCAGTTTTGCAAAATAGTGTGCAAAAACACCTATGAAACCTCCCTGCCTAACCTTCCTCCATTAGAAAACCTTCTCCAACCCTCTAACTCAGATTCCTCCCCTTCATTTGCCACCCTTTTCTGATTTGACCTAATTTCCATATCTTTGTGCAACCTTGCTCTCTCTCCATCCTTGAACAAATCCAACCATCTTCATCGCTCCTTAGCCCTCATTCACCAGGTCCTAGACCTCTTCACGTCCTCATCCAACCTCCATCTCTACTTTTCCACCTTTTTTCCACCATTAACCCTCCAAAATCCTCTCTCGGCTCTTCCTTTAGAACATCCTGTAGAACCCTTGCAGACTTCCTGTAGAAGATCACGTGAGCAGTTTTTCGAGATCTGATCGTTGTGAAACTCTTTGGAAGGGTGTTAGGGACCCCTTAGGCCCTTTTCTCACCTTCCCAACCTCCTGCAAGTTCCCACTCCATTTCCTTTCACCAATCAACCTCTGCACAGTAAAAATAGTTAAAGCACATGCATAATAATTCTGCAAAATTACTCAAAATACAAAAAGATGCTTTTCCTTTTTTCCCATATTTTCCTTAGAAGAGCTAATAGTCCACAAGCATTTTACCTTTCCCAGTAGTTAATGGCATCCATTTCGCAGGCTTTCTTCTCTTTTCTTTGCATCAGTAGGGTTAGTCAGTAAAACTAGGGTTTGATAGGGTTTGCATTTCCTTTTAGCTTTCATCTTCTTTCTGCAAGTAGACTAGCCTCTTGTGAGTTATCTTTCGTCCATCACAGTTAAAAGCTTCTTCTAAGAGATCATAGAAGTTGGCTTAAGCTCCTAGCGAACTTGTGCCAGCTGATCAAGTGATAGCCTGCAATAAGAGCTAGTACTTGTGCATACAACACTGTCGCTTCCAAGTTTGTTACGAACTACTGGGTTGATAAAAGTAAAGAAGGGAGTCCCAAGATTTGCAGCATCATTGCTGCAATACTGGGACCCACCAGCTAGATTGCAATCTGAACGCTAGATTGGATGGTGTATCTGTAATACTTGCATTTGAGGATCACGGCCATGCCAATATTGTCTCACCCCTGGAAAGGCCAAGGTTTGAATGCTTGCAATAGAATACTGACGATTTGGATACCGAAAGTAATTATTTAGAAGTTAATTTTGAAGATTGGAGTTTTTTTGCTCAAGTGTCTGCTCAAGAAATGAGGATCAAAACAATGGTGAAACACATTGAAATCTTTGAGCACATTCACGATGACAGTGGAAATGCCACAAAGCGGGGCCTTTCAAAATGTGAAGAGTACAGTGAAGGAAATATGTTTTCAACTACCCAATTGCAAAAAGAAGTTGAAGAAGCATTGCCCCCTCTCTCTATGTCACTTTATATTACTGAGCCAGTAGTCAATATCAATAATGAAGTATTGCCCCACGATTCCATCATTTCTATGGCTAGTAAAACGCAGGAAAATAATCAAATCAGCACAGGTAGCACTTTCAAGAAATTTGTGAAGATGAAATTATTAGCTTTCCAAAATGATTGTACTCATAATCTCTCTATGAATTTTTGCTTTCGTAATACGAAGCACGACGATTCTATGATTAGCTACACAGAGTTTAAAGTACAACTTCAGACATTTGTTTTGTGGGTGGATTTTTGCGCAGCAAATAAACTCTGCTAGTTGATTGAAGGAATCAAATATCACTCTAAATTTTTAGATGAACCAAAAGGTGGTGGTTCTTTCATTGGAAGAACTGATATTCCACAAAGAAGTATACAAATTAATGTTTCTACATCTCTCGGTAGGATTATTCTGAGCTTCCCAATGGAAAAAATTAACCAGTATATGAATCCAAATTTATTAAGGGATAATTTCATTTGCATCGATCTTTCCGAGCCTGCAAGTGTATCAGAATGTAAGCAAGAAAGTTGCTTAAAGAAAATGAAATATCTTTAAATGGCATTCATTTTCCTTTATCCAATTTTGTCAATCTGAAATTGGAGAGAGTATCTTATTTCTAATTTACCCTTTAGAGGAAAATAAAGCAAAGTTGATCATTGGGGATCTGGATGAAATGCAGTTTTCTGCTCGGAAGGTTTTAAGCCTCTTAAATGGGAAAGAAAGTGATTATTCAGTCATAGGCTTCTGATGGCAAGAGATTCCTTGTATAGGGCTGAGGAATGAGGAGAAAGAATGGGAAGAGGGCAATGAACAATGCACAAGAGGAGGAAGGGGAAGTAGAGGAGTGAGTGGAAACAATTCAAAATTTCATGGTGCATCAATTGCAGGGAGCTTTAGAAGTTAAATATTTGACATTCAAGAGAATATTATTCAGAACTCTATTATATTCATTCAGTCTGTTCACCGCATTCACAACTTGATCTTTATGGCTCTGGGCACATTCTAATAGCTAATCTTTTGAATCTGCTAACCAATTGCATTTGTTTTGAAGGGAACAAAGAAAATTGTTTGAATCTAGAAGGAAACCTGTGAAAAAAGGCTTTCATTCAGAGGTAGCACAAACTTTGATTCTGATTCAGTGCAATGTTGTTGATATTGCAATAGATTTGGCAGAGTCCACAAATATAAGGGTTTTCATGGACGTTTCCTTGGAAAGGGAACTTCTAGGATTTTGGTCCAGTTTTCGACTAACAGTTAGGAATGTTGATGTTCTGTCCGTTTCAAATATTGGGGGTCTGTCTGGTGCAAGATATTTCTCGCTAAATCATGAAGAGGCATAATTGTATGGATTGCTAATTGACAAATTGGAGAATTCCCAATCTATTGTTGCAGCTAGAGAATTGTGTTTACTATGCTGTGAAAAAAAATGTTTTCAGGCACTGTAGTGGGCAAGGTAATTCTGAATTGGCTAATGGAAATGCAGGAACAACAATTACACATCTTTATAATCGACGAGATTTACAGAGTCTTACAGCTGTTACAGTCAGATGGTATACACTTATTGCACCTAGTGGTCATCTTGATTACTTGGCATCAATTATTTCGTTTTTTAATCAGTCTTCTCAGGTTGAGAACCAAATCACCGATACTGATCCACAATAATGGCAAGGCAAGTCCTATTTTACTTCCATTTTGCTAGAATTACTAGACATTGTTGTCAGTTATGAGTGTTTTCTTAAAGGCTCAAGAATCAGTAATGCTGCTAATAATGTTGAAGTAGCATGTGCACATGTTGCTTGCATTTTAGCTCTGCAGCAGTGAGGGTTTCATCAAAGACAAATCCTAGTACAGAGAACACAAAATACACCATCTCGCTAGAAGAAGTAGATTTTTTTGGTCTTGGATTTATCGAAAGGAAGCAACGATAAGCTTGCCTATGACGTAGAGTCCTTACAATCAGCAGGGGAGACTCTTCATGATCGCCTATCCACTAGCCGAAAATTGGACTTGCTACTTTTATCTTGTTCCATGTACACTAGGTCTGATCCTAATTTTGGCATTTCTGCGAAGGCAATTCAAAGACATGTGGAATTATTCGAATTTTTCTAGGAACCGATGGAAAAATGTTTTAGCCATGAAAACAACAGCGCTGAGTTTTTGAAGGGGATAGATGGCATCATTCAAATTTTCCACTAGATAGGTGGCAGAGTTTGTGGGTTTGAAATCAACAATTGTTAAAACATTACAGATTTCTAGCGATGACACCTTCAGCAATTCGAGTTCAAAAGATTGCAGCAAATCTATTTTGATGAGATCTAATTAAATTATTTAGTTATGATTTTAATTTATGTAATTTGACTGCAACGCATATATGGTTTTCTTTTAGATTTAATTATTTTGATTCCTATGTTTAGGAAATCATAATTAATATGTAATAGAGTATATATGGGGTGATTTTTGAAGATGTAGAGGTTCGATTTTTGCAACAGGAAGAGGCATTTGGACTGTATAAATTTCTTTAAATTATTTTAATAGAGCAGTTTCTGCCCTTTAGACCTGGGATCCATTATGGTGTTTAATGTCCAGTATGTTTTTCTCATATATTCACTTACATATTTTGTCTTTTCTACTATTTTTGTTATAGCATGATATAAGAGAAGTGTTAGGAATCCATCCCCTATGATGCTCCTTTCGCAATGATTTTGCTGTTAGATGTAATGGTTGTCTTTGCAGAATACATCCTCTGTTAGATGCTTTGTTGAGCAACCCCGTGTTCCTCTTTCATCTAACGCTGCTATTGTAGATCCATTCCCTATTTGATGCCTGCAAGGTAGCAGGATTTCTCCTCTATTCTTCACATTTGCAATCTTTTATCTGGCTGAACATTGCACTTACTTTGCCCCAAGTTTGTTTGGCAGAAGCTGGCATCGACTCCATAGCCTAATGGTCCTTTCTTTGATGTTTTCAACCCAAAAACCTTTCAAACAAATCCCCGCACTCCATTGGGAATAACATCTTTGTTTAAGATTTTACAGATAACTATATTTTTTAGGCAAAGACAATGATGTCATTGAAATTTTGTCGTAGTGTACTTTTTTATACAAGCTAAGTTGAGCACAGTAAAGCAAATTTGAATCAATGCATGATATGCATTGTATTGCTTTTGATTTCCAAGATGGAATGTCAAGTTTGTCTTAAACAAAGGAACTTCAAGATGTAGTTATTTAAGTTGTGAAAATATGGGTTTAAAGAGAATGTTTAGATAATTTCACTCATGAGTGTTTTTGTTCCTGCATCAGTAATAAGAATTTTTGGCTCAATCCTTAACAGGGCAGTAGGTCTTCACGAAGAAGATAGGTGAAGTGCCTTGATTGGAGCTTGAAGGGCACCAATTGAAAACAAAGCATTATGGATTGAGATTTTTGGTAATTTTGAGTTTCATCCTCATTTTATTTAGTTGAGAAGTAAAATTTTGGAGTCCAAAAGTTCCTAGGGGAGGTATGATCCGGTGATCAAAGTTTAGCTCAAAATGAAAGTTATACCAGAAATTTTCGAAAGTGACGTCAAGTTGAAGTGTTTGTCATTTTGAATCCAATGATGTTCGTTTCACTTCAATCTAACATTTAATGCTCAAGTTATCACGTTTTGATTGTTTGGCCCAACAACTGAAAAATGAGCAAGGTCGTTGACTGGGCTAACCGTACTGTTTTCATCATCAGACCATTGTGAAGGTATAGGCCATGAGGTTCTTCCAAGTGGCAACCTCATATTGCTTGAATTAGCTCATTTTTATTGGTTTGTGTTTTTGTGCAGTGGACCAATTATGGTGTGCCACGTGGCCCAACCAGAGGTTTCCGCGTGGCACCCCATAGTTAGCTAAAATTGTGTTAATGGTGGACAGGTTGGGCAGGATTCGAACAGAAGACCTCTGTATACTTATGCCAAGTGCCTTACCACTATTCTCTTATTGTGTTTCTTAAAACCATAAGTCTTTAACGCTATTTGAAGTTTAAATGGCACATGTTTTTGGAGGAAAGGTCAGGCGGTCTGCCCCAGCCCCAGTCACCTGCTTACCATACGTCCTCGGTGCAAAAGGTATGGGGCTAGGAGACCAACCCCAACCCCTAGTCACAAAACCCTCACATGACCATAGTACAAGGTGGAAGGGCTCAACGTAGAGGGGGTAAGTTTGGGGGCCCAACCCATGGTCTTGTTAACCTACATGTGACCTTGGCAGAGTGCCAATTGGAAAGAGAATGGAGACAAGGCCCCAACCTTGGGCAATATGGGCGCTCATGGGACCGTCAGCACACCAAAGTGGAGTGGAGCACGGTAAGCCCTAGGTTATAAGCATATGGCACTCATAGGACCTTGGCGAACTGACGAGAGGGCTTCAGTGGTGAGGGTGGGTCGTTGGCCTGACCGTTAGCCCTGTGGTGGTTAATATGGCCATGGCCCCAAAGTTAATGGGCCAAGGCTAACGGGGGCTGACAATTAACCTTGGCCGCGAGATTGCATGGCCTATGTGGGAAAATTTTCTGCCTTTAAGGGTTATTGGGAAATTAAAGTATCCAACAAATTGCACCTTCGACGGGTGAATTTGTCGCCTCTGTAGCAGAAAAACAAGGTGGATTTGTAGGACAGTTAGACTGTTGGTTCAATTTGTAGGACGAATAACAACAAAACTACATGGAGAGCTTGTAGAGCCATATCTTTGTGAGTTTTTGGCCTTTTGGAGCTCAAGAAGAGTCTACCTAGCGGTTTTTAGGACATTCTAGATCCAATGGTGACCTCTATTTGCTGATTTGAGCATATATAAAGGAACTTTTTGCAGGTTAGATTCCATTGGTGTATGGATCAATCATGTTTTGGAGCAATGCTTGAAGATGTTTTAGCATGGAAAAGGCCTTGTAGCGGTTTTCTTACCTTCAAAGTTTACTATAGTAGTTGTTACTTGCAAGGTTCAACTCATCTAGACTTTTCTCCACTATGTCTTGTTGAGGAAGTTTTCTATTTGTCCTTCAATGTAGAATTGAAGTGCTTATATGCTCATGTATGCTCATTTTTAGATGGAGTATAGGGTAATTGTAGAAGACACCTTGTTTTCTAATGTTTTCATGATTGATTGTAGGTTGTCATGATGTTTATTGTGACAGTTCTTTGCAAGATAATATTTCCTTTACTTTTCTCACTATGTCTTGTTGAGGAAATTTTTACTATTGTCCTCAATGTGGAATTGAAGTGCTTATATGCTCATGTATGCTCATTTTCAAATGGAGTATAGGGTCTTTGTAGGAGACACCTTGTGTTTCTGATGTTTTCATGACTGACTGTAGGTTGTCATGATGTCTATGTGAGGGTCTTTACAAGATAATATTTCCTTGATGGGGAAATAAGCCACATGTTTTATCAGCAAAATTTTATGTACTCCTTTTCCACTGAATATATGGAGCAATCTAGCTATGTTGGCAGGCCCGAAGATGTAGACCAGGAGGGGTGAACTCTATCACCAAATCCTTTGTTCTACTCTTCATGAATGCTTGTATGAGTTATGTGATGTTGTGTTTCTTATGATTAAGTTTACATGTGAAAACTAACTCATAACTTAAAGAGACCTTTTGGAAACCTGTTTTATGTTAAGACCCATTTTTCCTTGCAAAGCGTCGGAGAATGATCCCTATTTTTAGGAAGAGGAAATTTACCTCCTCCTCCATTTTTCAAATCAGTCGCAAACTGATGTCCCTTGATTTTTGTTGATTGATCAACTTACATAACCAACTACAAATATGTCTTTCAACATGTTTCCCTTCTCCATCTCCTTCTTCATCATCCTGTCATGGACTGATAGAGTACCTGCATCTTAAATTCACTCATGATAAGACAACATCAGTCTGATAAACCCCTAGTCTAAGATGTTGCATGTTGATCCATTGACTGAGCTGAAACTGGGTTGTTGGCTGAGGGAGAGGCTCAATGACTGCATAGTTGTGCAACTCAGGTAGTCAGGGGTGAAGCTTGAGCCTTGAGACTGGGAAACGCGTAGTTTAGGTAGTTAGTTAGGGGTGAAGCTTGAGCCTTGAGACTATGCAATGCACAGTTCAGTTTGGATTGGGAAGGTATATTATGCATTTTGAGACTCAATGAGCCAGGCTGAGGGATTTTGCACTGTTTGAGGCCAAATGCGCAGTTTTGGGTGGAGTAGATCAACCCTGGTTATTGCGTAATTACACAGCTCAGGATCTCAAGGGTTGGTATTAAGCTTAGAGACTACATAATGTGTAGTTGGGCCAAGCTGGAGGGTTGAATTGCACAAATTTGGAGGTCAAGTTCCGGGCTTGGGCACTGCGACTGCATAGTGCATAATCTTGGGAGGCGGGAAGTGCACATTACACAGTGTAAAGAGGTAGGGTTGCAACTTGAGGGTTGGAACTGAGAAATGCCTAGTTCAGGAGGCTGGATGAGGCTAAGTTTTCTAGAAAATATCTGTGTTGGTTTGTGTTATATTCTTTCCATGACTAGCCCACATAGTTAACCGGGAGGTTAGAGGGGGGTTCACAGGGGGTGGAGGTGTACCTGTAACCCCACTTTATGGGGTCCGGGGCAGCGACCTGGAAAATTTTGGTTTTGGACCCTATGTTAGGTTGGGTGGACCCACCTATGGTTTTGTGCATGATTTTCTCACATGTTTCTTGGACGCGATGGGTTTTCGGTCCATCGTTTTGGACGCGATGGTTTTCGGTCCATGGTATTAGATGCTTCGGCATGTATAAATAGTATTATAACATTGAAAGTAACATAATGAAAAATCAAGCTAGTAGTCTCAGTTTTGGATCCAGGGGAAAATCTTTGTGTATATGTGTTTTATGTGTTATGCTCTCGCATTGTTTATTTTCTGTGTTTTAGAATTCATATGCAGGTATTTTTTTTTTTGTACAGGGTTAAAACCTACACTCTAGAATTTGGCTACGTGTGGGAATAATGAAACTAATGTTAACAATGTTATGACTTGAGTGTGATCACACACTTAGAAAACTTGATTACACAACAACATAGATCATCCAGGACAAATGAATACATACTTCCCTCAATGCAACAAGATTTGCTATGACTTACGACAAGTGCGACACTAGATACACTTTGTGACGACCGTGGCGACACTTGTACGACAATTCTTACAACTTTGGGAATGAGTGCGACATATGTTTACATGGTAAGATAAACTCATTCACACAAAGATAACCCCTCGAAACCACCAATATAGCTTATATATATATATAATATATATATAGATATAGATATATATATAGATATATATATCGTGCGACACTTAACATGCGAAAAGACGACATTTTTATTTTCTTGCAAAAGGGACCAAAATAATTAAATAAAACACATGGAATGGATTTCAATGTTTACAAAGACAATCTACAAGACCAAGGCAAGCTCCAAAATTTTATGCAGGTCAAAATTTTGGAGGTGTGGGTAGCAGTGACAATAGAACCCAACAACCCACCTAACACGTAGCTACTAGTAAACCTCTTGTAGAAATTTTGACTGTAGATCAACCTGATAATAAAATATACTAAAAAAAATACTTAATCTACTTCTACAATCAAACTTGCGAAGCTTAATCGATTTGAGCAAGATCAAACAAACACATATAACAAAGAAGAAGAATCAATACACATGAAACATAGAAGAATACTCTGGGAAAGCCTCAGCTAAAAAACCTAACTATTTGTATATCATACAAGTGGAAATATCTCAGGATTACACAAAGCTTTAGCTCTCACAAACTATCCATCTCTCAGTACAATCCTCACTTCTGCTCATAGACAGAATAGACAGCTCATATGCCTCTCCTCTGCCCTCAAGCCTCTTATTTCCTTGCGTAGTTTTCCCTGGGTGTTCCTGCTATAACCTTGTGTGACACTGATCTCACACACTGCTCCAACACACTAAAAACTGCACAAATCTCAAGGAATTAATTCCTTCTGCATGCAAGATATTTTCTTATAGGAAATTCTTGCAACTGATAGTACACTGTCCCTGCCTTTAATATCAACTGGGTCTTTGTCTAAACTGACATAAATGAGTTATTTATGAGAGAATATTCAGTTATCTGGAGTACACTAGTTTCTTGCAAGTACCCATCAACTAACTGAACTCACAATTAGTTCCTCCGACAGTTTGGAACTAATTTAACTGGACTTAACTCATTTAACTGAGCTAACTAATTACAATCAAATACAATCATCCTTATCTCCTTAATTAAGGGAAAATCTCCTCAATCAAAGGAATAACTGTTGCATGACTTCACAAAGACTCTAGCTTGAATTTATCCAACTAATTAAACTCAAGATGAATTAATTAATTATTTTCCAAGC